>MCJB01049563.1:191709-216462 GCA_002018475.1 Nicotiana obtusifolia | reverse complement strand
AGCCAGTTTCTTGAAAAAATATACCAACAAAAGCGACCAACTTTGGTCGCCAGTTGGTCGCTATTTTGCTTAAAAAAAAACTGATTCTGCAAATAGCGACCAAAGTTGGTCGCAATTTTCAAAAAAAAATAAATTAAAATCTGCAGGAGCGACCACCTTTGGTCGCTTTTAAGTATTTTTAATTTTATGTATTTCTCAAATAGCGACCAAAGTTGGTCGCTATTTTGAAAATACAGAGATTTAAAAATACTGAATAAGCGACCATTGTTGGTCGCAACTTTGGTATTTTAAATTTTCTGTATTTCTCAAATGGCGACCAACCTTGGTCGCTATTGTAGAAATACAGAAAATTTACAATACCAAATGGGCGACCAACTTTGGTCGCCATTGAGCAGATTTGAATTTATTTTTTTTTTGAAATGGCGACCAACTTTGGTCGCTAGATGGCGACCAAGATTGGTCGCTATTGAAGAGGGACCAACTAAATTGTGACCAGACCATTTTGGTCGCTTTTTGGTCGCTATTGGGCATATGGGGACCAACTTTGGTCGCTTTTTCCGGTCGCTTTTTACCTGATTTTTAGTAGTGCAACTTATTGCTTGTAGAGAAATCTGTGGTGTTTGATCCACGAGCTTTCTGCTTGCTTCTTGTTATCGCTTCTGGTCATGTCTTCTAGCTTTATGAAGACCTCTATTTATAGTTGTAGGGAGTGGTGTGGCTCTGCAATTTGATTGGTCCATTTGAACTGACCAATACCATCTAGACACTTGCCATAACTCTATTGGTTGTTGATTTGACTTAGTATGCCACACTCTCTTGACACATGGCATGATTTCATTGGCTCATTTATTTATTTTAGATTGCCACATCATTTGACACGTGTCTTGATTTTATTGGCTCGTTCGTTTGATTTGAAATTGCCATATCACTTGACATGTGGCATGAGCCTGAGCTTTAAGATGAGCTAATAGCCATTTGGATCTTGGGCCAATGAAGTGAGCTTATCATTTAATTTGTAGCATAATAAATGGAGTAGCCCAACACATATATATTGAATTAAAATAGTTAACCCAATTTACTAGCCATAATATTTATTGGGCTATTATCTTGAATTTGACGTGGACCAAATTCTTTTGTAGATTTAAATCCGATAATATTTAAATGCTAACACATGCTCTTGCTTTAAGATTTGTCGGTTTGCAAGTTCTCTTGAACCTCAAAGACAAGGCTTGAAGCACCGTTGAAACAATACTTCTATTTTTTGACATCACATGACAAGGCTCAAAAGATCTGAACATTAATAGCTTAAAATTTCTAAAGCTTGCAACATCAAGCTTTCAAAGCTTTCGTTTCTTTAGTCGTTGGCAACAATGTTTTTCTCTTTTTTTTTTAAGCTGCTTATTTCCAGGCATTTTTGTGGCAGAAGCATTACGTAAGGCCCAAAATGTAATCTTGATGATTTACATTTAAATATTACTTTCCATAAAGGCAATTTACTATTAAGCAAAAATGAATGAGATGATAAATCACATTATATCCTTTCAAGATATCTACTCCACGTTAGATATCTATACTAGCTGTCAACTGGAATATATAGGTATAAGAAGTTGAGTCCTCTTCAGGGTCAATTGATTTTTTGGTTCTTTACAAATTTATTTTTAGTTTTATGAAACTATATCTTTTTTACACATAGCAGATTTATTTTTACACGTAAGAAATCAGTCTTTTACACATAAGAGATCTGAAAAGATCATGTTCTTAAATTCAAAATTTTAAAAGGCATGATGTACAAACAACACCTATATAAAAGGCCTCTTGTTTACATTGTGCCTCGTCCAGCCATAGTATTTTTGGCTTCTCCCCCTTTTCGACATCTCCTAGCTCCTTCATCGTCTCTCTTTTGTATTTATACCATGTTCTTTTTTATTTTGCGGCATTAGCAACACCACCAGAGCCTCTCCAAGAATTACAACATTGTTTATTAGTTAATGTTAAAATCTCATAGAGTCGATGGTATTTACTTCTCTTCTTGCATGTAATTCTTTCTTTTCTTTCCTCTCTCTATCTTTGTTTGGTGAAGTGATTTTCTTTTCATACATGTACGGATTTGCATCTGTCAATAGAGAGCACCAAAGAGATTAAAGAATGAGAATAGATCTCGAGCTTGATATTCCATACTAAATCAGCGCTAATGTAGACAGAGATGTTCTTCAATTTTTCTGTAGCAACTTGATATTATATCTAGCAACCCCTGACTTTAGTTTATACAGTGATGCCCCTCGAGATTTCCTTTATTTTGGTATTTAGCTCGTGGCACTTCACTTTTATATATATTAAATGGCAAAGGTCTATGATAGCTTGGACACCTTTTGTCATTTTTTTTTGCATACACTGTAAAACTTATCTAATATGACTGAGATGCTTTTGTTGGACTTGTACTGCTTTGTCCGTTGGATATTCACTTGGCTTTGATACTTTTTCCTATTCTTTTATAGACCAACTCGACATGTCTTGGAAATTTCTTGATTTCAGACGTGAATAGTTTTGAAAATTGGAGTAAAAAGATTTTTTTTTTTTTTTTTCTAATACCCTTTGGCAAGTTCATGTGCTTCCATTCATGTTTTTTTTCTTTGCAGGCAGCAAGAATGGAATAGACCTTCTTCCTCTTTTTTAATAGCAAGGAAATTAAGGAAACTTGAGTAATTTGAACTTTTAACAGATACCTCATCTTCTTTTACAGCCTTTGATTTTTTTGTTCCTCCCGTTGTTTCTCCTATTCTTTGCTAGAAGAGTTGACGCGAGCAACAAGTCAGAAGTAATTAAAATTTACCCGCCCGAAATTTTACTTAGGTCGGCAAAAATATTAATTCAAACAAGACGAAGGCATTACTTTAGACAAGGCGAAGGCTTTACACCATCTCAAGTCTGAAGACTTGTTTTTAGGCTTATATATTACACCGTCTAAGCAAAAGATTTTACTTAATTAAGGCGAAGATCATTTACTTTATCTTAGGAAGTACATTACATCATCTAAACCAAAGATCTTTTTTTTAAGCGAAAACGATTACACCGACTAAGCCAAAATTTTACTTATTTGAGGCGAACACTATTACACTGTCTAAGCCAAAGATTTTTTTTTTGAAGATTTGACTTTATTTTATCTGAGGCGAAGGCTATTACATCGTCCGAGCCAAAGATTTTATTTTGTCTGAGGTGAAGATCATTACACCATCTGAGCTAAAAATTTACTTTATCTGAGGTGAAGACCATTACACCGTCTAATCCAAAAGTCTTACTTTATTTACATATTTGACTTTACTTTATCAGATGTGACGACCATTATACTGTCTTAGTCAAAGATTTTACTTTGTTTGAGGTAAAGATCATTACACCATCTGAGCCAAAAAATTTACTTTGTCTGAGGTGATCTGAGCCAAAATTTTTTTTGTCTGAGGTGAAGATCATTACACCGTCTGAGCCAAAGATATTACTTTATTTACATATTTGACTTTACTTTATTTGAGGCGAAGACCATTACGTCGTCTAAGCCAAGGACTTTACTTTATCTGAGGTGAAGATCATTAAACCCCCTGAGCCAAAAAAATTATTTTGTCTGAAGCAACGGCCATTACACCGTCTAAGCTAAATAATTTATTTTGTTTGAAGATTTAACTTCATTTTATCTAAGGCATGGGCCATTACACCGTCTAAGCCAAAGATTTTACTTTATCTGAGATGAAGATCATTACACCGTTGGAGGCAAAAATTTACTTTGTTTGAGGTGAAGACCATTACACCGTCTGAGCTAAAGATCTTACTTTATTTGCATATTTGACTTTTCTTCATCTGGGGTAAAGATCATTAGACCGTCTGAGACAAAAATTTACTTTGTCTGAGGTGAAGACCATTACACCGTCTGAGCCAAAGACTTTACTTTATACGAGGCTAAGACCATTACACCGTCTGAGCCAAAGACTTTACTTTATACAAGGCTAAGACCGTTACACCGTCTAAGCTGAAGACTATATTTTATCAAAGACGAAGATCGGCAAAGATCATTATAGAGTCTAACATGCAGATTTTACATTACCACAAAAAGATTTGACCTTTGGGTGCAAATGAACGAAAACTCGCCCTTATTTCGATATGCATGAATCAGAGATTGTATGAAGCATGAAAAATCTGACCACCAAGAATATCTCTTCAATTTCAATCTTCACAAGTAATTTTATGAACTCGTTTATATAGATATATTTCTCCCTTCTTCTTTTTTCTCTTTTTTTTTTTTTTTTTTTGCATGTAGAAGAAGATCTCATCTAAAGATACCACTTTAGTAAAGATAACCTCACAGTCGAAGAATTATTTTTCATACACTTGGAGATATACTGAAGCTTCTAACTAAAGAATTGAAGGATATATCAATTTGAACACTCCAAGACTATTATGGGGGCTTCTTATTGGCTTTCAATTGAAGACTTCGTGCTTGAAAGAATTTAACTTGCAGATTTCAACTTGAAGACATGGCAGACTTGAAGGCTTCTACTTGACGACTTGACGAATTTGAAGACTTCGACTTGAAGACTTAGTGGATTTGAAGATTTTAACTTGATGATTCAACTTGAAAATTTTGCAGAATTGAAGACTTCAACTTTTGACGAATTCGAAAGCTTCAACTTGACTTGGTGAATTTGAAGATATTAACTTGATGACTCAATTTGAGGACTTCCCAAAATTGAAGACTTTAACTTGAAGATTTGCCGAATTCGAAGGTCTCATCATCACTTAGCAGATTTAAAAAATTCAGAAGACTTGGTGGACTTGAAGACTTCAACTCGAAGATTTAGGTAGATTTTAAGAATTCAACTTGACAACTAAAGTATCAGGTTAAACTTGAAGATGTAGCCACTTTGAAGAATTCAACTTGAAGATATGGCAAACTTGGATAGTTGAAGAACTAGCGGACTAGAAGAATTTCTCAACTTCAACTTGAAGATTTAGCATGCTACAAACTTCAAATCAATGATATAGAAAATATGAAGAATTCAACTTGACAACTTAGCAAACTTGAAGAATTCAAGTCAAAGACATGACAGTCTTGAAAACTTTGCAGCCGGCTAAAGACTATAATTGTCTCGAAGATACCTATCCCGGTGATAAGTATCAAGTCATTAAACAGTTTATAACAAGTGAGGTTTTTTAATACTTTATGAATTTGAAGACTTGGCGGACTTGTATACTGCAACTTTAAGACCTAGCGGGCTTGAATACTTCAAATTGATGATGTAATAGACTTGACAAAATCAACTTGACCTAGAGTTGGAGCATTCAACTTGAATATTTAGAATCTTATTAAAGAAACTACTCATTCCATCAAAGACCTCAATTTGACATGGAGGACTTGCTCCCATTGAGCCATCAAAAGAAGACAGAGAGTTCAACAAAAGAATACATGTACACTTGATTTTCAAGTGTCAATCAAGTGAATTATATTCCATCATACCTCAATTGAATAATGCCTTGGGTAATATGTATTTTTGGAGTCATATGACTGAACTTAGAATGAAATTATAAGCTACCTACGTACCTTGGTGAAGAGGATCAAGTCATTCTGTAGTTCGAAATGGGTGAGTTTATTTTTTTTTTTTGATATCGTAACTTTTGCCTAGGCCGCCTCTTTCGAGGTTTTCAACCTAGCAGACTCTTTTATGTTTTGCATGTCCTAACTTTTTCCTAGGCCGCCTCTTTCGAGGTTTTCAACCTAGAGAACTTTTATTTTTTGGACCGTGCACAGTTTATAGTCTTGCAGGCCACGAGTAACATGCAGTTTATGCTCATGCGTTAAGGAGCATATTTGTTTTCTTCATGGATAGTATCTCTTCATGAATTTCCCATTGATAAGGCCAATCAGCAAACCTTTTGAGTCAACTATCTTGTAAGCGCCACTTGAGTATACCTCTTGTACAACATATGGTCCATCCCACTTAGCAGAGAATTTGCTCCCAGATCGACGAGAGTTAATAATAGGCCTTTTGACCACAAGAACGTGGTCACTCACTTGGAAAGATCTAAGGCGCACCCTTTTCTTAAAAGATCGAGACAGGCGAGCTTGACAACATTCAAGACTTTGTTGAGCTTCTAGCCTTTTTTCTTCAAGAGCTTCCGATTCTTCAAGGCGTAACCAAGCATTTTCTTCATCAACGAGTCCTTCTTGAATGACAAGCCACAATGAGAGGATTTGACGCTCAAGTGGAAGGACTTCTTCAACTCCATAAACAAGTGAGTGAGGAGTCGCTTGCAGTTGGTGTGCGACATGTGGTCCTATATTCCCAAAGAGCTTCTTCCATTCTCTCATGCCAATCTCTCTTAGACTTAGAGACAATCTTTTTCAACAAGTTGCAGAACGTCTTGTTAAATGCTTCAGCAAGTCTATTGGCAGCAGCATAATACATAGAGGAATTGCATTGCTTGAAACCAAAAAGATCACAAAATTTATTCATTAACTTGTTATCAAATAGCTTACTATTGTCCGTCAATATATATTGAGGAATGCCAAAGCAATAGATAATATTGATTAGCCACATTTTCCTTCTTTACTTCCTGAAGAGAAACAACTTTAGCCCACTTCGAGAAGTAATCAGTTGCAGCCAAAATGTATAAATGTCCACAAGAAGACTTTGGCAATGGGCCAACAACATCTAAGCCCCAAGTATCAAATGGCCAAGAGGCAACAGTTGGGTGCAATACTTCAGATGGTTGATGTATGAAGTTAGCATGGAATTGGCAAGATTTACACCTTCGAGCATAATCTAAACAATCTTTCACTATGATTGGCCAGTAATACCCCATTCTTTTTATGTGAAAATGAAGTTTTGGCCCAGATTGATGTGCTCCACATACTCTAGAATGTGCTTCTTGCAGGGCTTGGAGGGATTCATGGCTCCCAGACAACGTAAGAGCATTCTGTCAAATGATCTTCTGTAGAGTGTAACTTTGTAATAAAGAAAACGAGGGTCTCTCCTTCAGATATCAGTCTTCCTTCGGGGATTTTCTAGCAATATCCCATAACAAAGATAATCAATTAATGGTTGTTGCCAATCCTCAACTTCAACCTCAAGAGCGGAAGCAAGATGCTCAATTTTGCTTTCTTCTTCCTCATAGTCATTTGGTGGAGGAACTACCCATCTTTGGAAAACAACGCCTTACGTTTGATCAGGCAAAGATAATATAGAAGCTAAGGCTGCTGATGCATCAGCTCTCTTGTTTTCCTTTCTCGGCACGTGTTGAATAGTTACCTCTCCAAGTCAACTTACCAGTCTCTTAGCATACTTGTGATATGGGACCAACTCTAGTTTCGTGACCTCATAACTACCCAAAAGCTAATTAATCACTAACTTGGAGTCTCCAAAAACTTGTAGTTCTAATTGTTTCATATCCACAACCATTTCAAGTCCAAGTATGAGCGCTTGATATTCAGCAATATTATTGGAGCACCTTGTTGTATCAAAGTGAAAGAATATGGCAAAACTTCTCCTTGAGAAATGATCAAAACTACTCCAACGCCGGCTCCTTCACGATATGCGGCGCCATCAAAATACATCTTCCAAGGAGGTTGAATTTCTATGACCGTTGCATCTTCATCAAGTAATTCTTTAGACAACTCCGAATCATCTGGAATCGGATGGTCAGCTAGGAAGTCTGCTAATGCTTGTCCTTACACAATTTCAAACTGTTGAAATTGGAGGTACCACCTCGTTAATCGATCACTTAGAACAAGTTTAGACATGACAAACTTGATAGAATCCACTCTTGAGATGAGTCGCACAACGTGAGCTTGGAAGTAATGCTTTAGCTTCTGAATAGAGAAGACAAGTGCCAAACATAACTTCTCAATAGGTGAATACTTGAGCTCAGTCGGCGTCATCATCCTACTCAAGTAATAAAGTGCATTTTCTTTGCCTTTATTGTTTCCTTGAGCCAGAAGTGCTCCGACTGACCTTTCCTATGCTAAAATGTATAATATTAATGGCTTTCCAAGTATAGGGACTTCCAGTAATGGAGGCTTCAAAAGCACTTCTGCAAGCTTGGTCCCATTCAAAAGGAATCCATTTCTTCATGAGGCGACTAAATGGTTGACATCTTCCAGCCAGATTCGAAATAAACCTTCTAAGATATGCCAACTTACCTTGTAAGCTTTTTAATTCATGAATATCCTTAGGCTTGGGCATTTCAAGATAGCATCCGCCTTAGCTTGATTAATTTCAATACCTCGATGTCGAACAATAAAACCGAGGAACTTTTCATAAATAACCCTAAAGGCGCACTTCAACGGATTCATTCTGAGTTGGTATCTTTGAAGTCGTTCGATACCACCCTCAAATCTTGTAAGTGATCATCTCTCTTCCTTGATTTTACCACAAAGTCGTCAACATAACACTCCACGTTTTTGTGAAGCATGTCATCGAAAATGTTTTGCATGGCACGTTGATATGTGACACAAGCATTTTTTAAACCAAAAGGCATTATCTTGTAGCAGTATACACCTTTAGGGGTTCGAAAGGAGGTAAGTCTTCATCCTTCGCTGCTATGTGAATTTGATTATATCCAAACGAACCATCCATGAAAGACATCGCCTCATATCCAGTCGTGGCATCAATCATGAATTCTAAGATGGAAAGAGGAAATTCATCCTTAGGAAAAGCGTTATTTGGGTCATTAAAGTCAACACAAACTTGGATTTGGCCATTCTTCTTTGTTACATGGACGATGCTCAAAATCCATGTAGGATATTTAACTTCACGAACAAAACCATCCTCAATAAGCTCGTTAACTTCGGTTTCAATCAAGGGAACTAGTTCAGGTCTGAAGCGACGCTGTGCTTCTTTACGGGACGAGCACCTCGTTTGACAGCAAGATGATGAACAACCACTTTGGGGTCTAAACCTAGCATTTCTTTGTAGCTCCAAGCAAATACGTCTTTGAACTCCTTAAGTAGCTCAATATATTTGCTCTCTTCATCACCAGTTAGAGAGGCACTTACATATGTGGGCTTTGGATCTTCAAAAGCTCCGAGATTGACTTTTTTTAGTGTATCGACCGTTGTCTTCACCCCTTCTTCAAGCTCAGGTGGTCCATCTTTAGCATCTTCATCCTCTTGAGGCTCACAATCATTGAAATATATGTGATGACATACACAAATATCAAGGCACTTCTCCTCGACCTCCGTATAAGATGAAGCATTTTGTTCTTCATGAATGGTGATATGATATGATGACCCTACACTTTCTTCATCTTCCTCGCGTTCTTTAGTGTGGACTATAGTATGAGCCTTTGCTTTGAGGACCTCTCCGCACGAAACTACAAGTTTGGTCTCTCGCCTTATTCTAGAAGGAATAAGACTTAGGTAGTCTGTGGTCAAACTCTTCTTTTCAGCAAAGATAGGTGCTCCAACCCTTCTATTACTTCCATGACTCTTGTTTTCCTTCTTTTTTGGTCCCAACCTATCAAAGACTGAGGTCCTTGGTTTCGTAAGTCGATCAAACACATAAGGCTTCTCATTAAGCGTCGTAGACACTTCTTTAGCAGTAATGTAGTTATAACTTGCCCTTTTAATGGAGATACGGATTGGCGGGGGTTGTTTATAACCCAAACCTTCACGTGATTTCTTCAGTGAGTACCCTTTCTCCATCATCATCTTTTGAGTAGGGTTTGAAGCTTCAGGCAAGAGCTTTCCCAACTTGGATGGTTCATTGGGATCATATCTAGCTTTTGCTAACAACTTGTAGGCATTTGGGTCAAAGCCCTCATCTGTGCGCTTTACAGAAAGTGCTAGATCTAGAAGCGAATTGTGGTTTGATGATTTGACAAACCCTTTTAGCAACTTTGTAGATGACTTAATTGCATCAATTCTCTTGATAGGAAGGGTCAAGTCTCCTAACACATTACCTTGTAGTTCAGAGGATGGATCTTCAACCTTCCTTGCCTTTGGGACATAGCGAGGAACAAGTGTCAATCTACTTGAAGATGCCTCATTCATCTTGTTCTTATCATAAAACACCTGATCTTTTTCAACCGTAATCTTTGCCTTGCTAGTTGTGACATCAAGCTCTTTTGTAACACTTTTGGTCAATATTACATCATCAACCTTAACCTCCTTTGAGACGTAATTCTTTAAGTAGAATTTCGCATCGGCAAAGTATGATTCAGCATCGGTAAAGGGCTAACCATTAGCAACTATCTTCTTTTAGACCCTATCTTCACAGTACTTCAAGCATTGATGGTAGGTGGATGAAACCACTTTGTTATCGTGTATCCATGGCCTTCCGAACAAGATATTATATGAAGTCTTTGCATCAATCACGTGCATCCATGCAGTCGAGCGCATATCTCCCATATTGATTTCTAATTTGATGGCCCCTATAGCTCTTTGCCCCCCTTGATTGAATCCTTGAATCATCAAACGACTTTCACATAGTTCATCCATCGGTATGCCAAGCTCTTTTACAGTACGAATTGGGAGAATATTGACGCCAGATCCATTATTGATCAAAATTCTACTTATTCTCTATTCCCGCACAAAGCCAACCATAAATAGGGACGATTATGGTGTGTTTCACCAAGCAAAAGATCATCATTAGTAAATGTGATTTTTGCATCACAAATGTCCATTTCTTCAGAATTCCCAGTGAGTTTTTCAGACAGGGGAGGCAGCAACAATGATGGATCTTCCTTCTTTCTCTCTTCTTCATCTACTTTACAACATGGGGCCTTGATATATTCACAGGAAGCTTGCGAGCGTAACCAGCTTGGTAGGAGTTCCTCCAATGTCACTGGACGACGTAGCCTTTGATAGTGATTCTCCTCCATTTTTGTTATCTTCCAATTCTTCTTTATCACTTTCTTCTTGTGTCTTTTTACCATTTTTCCCTAGTCAATTGCTTACTTGACTCTCTTTATGAACTTTTCTTACAGCGCCTTCGCCGAGTCACAAGAATCCAACCTTCATCATTAGTTTGACCATCATGTGATTCACTTTCCGCTTGAGATCTTTCCTCCACTATTAGTTTATACACTATAGGGAGAAGCAATGGTTCGCTCACATCGATAGAGTTCAAAGTCACCAAATTTAATCATATTTGGTGATGATGCAGTTTGGATGCCATCACATTCATGTACTTCGACAAAATTGCAAAGGACAATGGGATCAAGTGAACCAAAAACAAAAGAGACTTGATTCGAACTGTCTTTCTCATCCTCAAGCAAGATTGTTCCTTCAGCAACCAAGTCCATGACTTTCTCCTTGAAGATAAGGAACTTTTCAACAATCAACTGATGGTACTTGCAATAATTTGGATCATTAATCCTTCCAGCTTCGTCTGGCCGCTTCATTTCGGGTAACTCAATGAGTTTCAATTCAAGGAGTTCTTCAAAAATTGCTGGGACATCGGAGTCTAAGAATGGATATTCTTTCACTTGCATTTCCTTCAGAATTAATTTTCAGCCAACTTTATCCTGTAAGGATGTTGTCTTCACACTTTGCTTCTTAGTCACTTTTGTAGTGACCTTTAAGGTGAGGCGTTAACATTCATTGATTCCTTGCTCACAGACTTTGGCACAAACTTGCCTCTTTTCTTTATTTCTTGTTTATCCTTCAGTTTGCGAGGTTCATAAACAGGTGGCTCTTGATTTCCACTTGAAACATACTTAACTCCAAATCATGAGCACGTGTAGCCAATTCTTCAAAAGACTTAGGCTTGATACCCTGTAGGATTTAGCGAAGTCCCCAATACATTCCTTAGATACATATTTCTATTCCAGAAGCTTCACTAAGTCTGTCTTTGCAGTTGAGTCTTGCATTCCTCCTTCGATTGATGAAATCAACAATTGGTTCATCCTTCCATTGACGCGTGTTTATGAGTTTAACCATATTTACAGTACTCCTCGTGCTATAGAAGCGATTGAGAAATTCATGTTCAAGTTGCTCCCAGCTATCGATAAAATCGGCCTCGAGATCAGTGTACCAATCAAAAGCATTTCCTTTTAAGGAAAGAATAAACTGCTTGACAAGATAATCTCCATAGGTTCCAGCATTATTACAAGTTTCGACGAAGTGTACAATGTGTTGCTTTGGATTTCCTTTACCATCAAATTGTTGAAATTTTGGGGGTTGATAACCTGCAGGCATCTTCAAACTATCAATTCTCACAATGTATGGCTTCGCATATGCAAGAGAAAACTTGGTAGCAACATCATACTTATCTTTGATGGTTCCCATGATGAAGTCTTTCAATTGGTCAATGGGAATAACCCCGTCAGATGAAATCTGAAGTTCTTTAGTAGCCGTTGTCTGCCTTGCAGTTGAGTCTCCTTTATCTTGCATCATAGAGAGCTTTCCAGGGGCATGACTTGAATCTCCCTCCATCATGCTTTCAACTCTATCTGTCAGCTTGACAATTTGATTATCTTGATCTTGCATATGCTTCGTTAATCCCTCAATTGCCTTTGTTAAATTTGTGAGTTGTTCTTCAACAGTTGAAGTGTCAGTCACCATCGCTTGGATAATCGTCGTGGATGGTGGAGCAAAGCATGGATTTTCTCTTACACCATACTTTGGGTGGAACAAATCACATGGAGAGATTGGAGGAAATCCAGTGATCAAGACATCATCATCATCATCTTATGTGATGAGATTCTTAGATCTAGACGGGCTAAGTAGAACCAATGTCTTTTCAACTATTTTAGCAATGTTCGCTCCTTCTTCCAATTCAGTTGAAAAGGATCTTGCCCCTTTGAGGATCGAAAATCAAAGATAGGACCTGATGCAGATGACATTTGAAATTCTTGTCGTCCCAGCTAGTTTGCTTTGTTCCTCGTGACGGGTCCTACGCTTTCCATAGTAGTATCCAGCAAGTTTTTAACATCAGATGAAAACTTGGAATCCGTAGCCTTAGCGGTAGTGAGCTTGAAGTTGATCTTCCTAGGAGCCATTTCGATGTTCTTGAAATTTGGTAATTGAAGAGATGAGAGGTAGAGATGGTCCACTGGGCGAGCCAGAAATTTGTAACAACAAATGTTCGCGTCAAGAAAAATAAATAATCAAGACTGAAAAATTGCATAACAAATGTAGTATTTGATTTCAATAGAAGATGAGTATTATAATCTCTATGGTATTACTCTGATTCTTCAAGAATGAAAAGTATCTTAATGAGCTTGACTTTGTTTTTAATTCAAGGGCTTGTAAAGCTTGGTTTTGAATCTCTTTCTTGAACTTGGATTTGGATTATCACGAACAAGTAATTTGATCTTTAACTCCTTGGTATTTGATTTGCCTTCGTTCTTGATCTTGAACTTGTAGCTTGAGTGCTTGAACTTATAGCTTGTAGAGAAATCTGTGCTGTTTGATCCACGAGCTCTCTGCTTGCTTCTTGTTATCACTTATGGTCGTGTCTTCTAGATTTATGAAGACCTCTATTTATAGTTGTAGGGAGTGGTGTGGCTCTGCAATTTGATTGGTCCATTTGAACTAACCAATACCATCCAGACACTTGGCACAACTCTATTGGTTGTTGATTTGACTTGGTATGCCACCCTCTCTTGACACATGGCATGATTTCATTGGCTCATTTATTTATCTTGGATCACCATATCATTTGACATGTGTCTTGATTTTATTGGCTCATTCTTTTGACTTGGATTGCCATATCACTTGACACGTGGCATGAGCCTGTGCTTTAAGAATGGCTAACAGCCATTTGGACCTTGGGCCAATGAAGTGAGCTTATCATTTAATTTGTAGCCCAATTAAATGGACTGGTCCAATACATATATATTGAATTAAAATAGTTAACCCAATTTATTAGCCATAATATTTGTTGGGCTATTGTCTTGAATTTGGTGTGGTCCAAATTCTTTTATGGATTTAAATTCGATAATATTTAAATGCTTACAAAGGCCACAAGCAGTTAAGTTAAATCAATAGAATTAATCTTTGCTAGAAAAGAATAGTTAAAAATAATTAAGTAGATAAAATAACACAGTTGTTATAAAACAATAAAACAAGAAGAAGAATATTGTAGAGAAAAGTAGGGAGAGAGAAGTCTTATTGATTTGGGATCAATTACAATGAAATATAGAATCTCTTTATTTATAGGGACAAGGTGACTTAGCCACAAAGTAACAAACCCTAAAATCTCTCTAAAATATAGACATTCACCTTAACAATTTTATTTATAGCACTCCCCCTTGAATGTCTATTCAACAGATAATGTGCCTCGTTAAAACCTTAACTAAAATAAAACCCGATGGAAAAAAATTCTAGTGAAGGAAAAGGAGTACACTTATCTAACAATACGCCTTTTGGTTGCCTCATTAAAAACCTTGCAAGGAAAACCCAGTGGGACAAAACCTTATAAGGAAAAAGAGTACCACGCGTATTAACTCCCCCTGATGAGAGCATCAATTCACATCTTTGAGCCTTCGCATTCTAATCTTGAACACCATCTTTTAAAAGATCGTTGGTAAAGATTTGATAAATAAATCAGTCATATTAACTTGAATGAATATGTTGCACCTTGAAATCATCATTCTTGAAAGATATGTAATGACTTCATAAAATGCCGTGGAATGGCCTTTTCGATATCTCCATAGAGATTCTTGCTATCATATTATCATGCTTATAGTTATAGCAAGATACATATGTGCACAAATTGTACTTAGGATGTGGTACTTCAGGACCAAGAATTGTATATGCTTTAAGCAATCTAAATCCTTCAGGGATTGTCATATAAGTCATAAAAATAGACTTTAGATGCATATCAAGTTTTATGCTATGCTAGACATATAAGATAGATAAAAGTGATTGCACCCACCACTGACTTTATATTTTCAAGTATTTGAACTACATATCCAAAACCACATGCCTTTCATATAAAACCAATTTTATTCGAATTGTGTCTCTTTCATTTGGCCAATATTTTTGTGTCTGTAGGCGACGAACTTAAGATCCTCATCTACACTTAGCTCTATCATAGATGTCGTCGACGAATATTTTATATCGGTTCTAGCCTCATTGTTTTTCCCATAAAGACATAACATAGAGATTTCTTCATTTATATTTTCAGGTACCTGAACCTCTCCTGAGATTTTATGAAGTGTTGTGTCATGTCATGTGATCTTCAAGATCACTTGCCTCCTTATTATGATCATTTACTCATCTTCTTTATCAAGAATTTTATTTGAAATCGATTGGTCTATACGCTTTAAGCGTACTATAGACTTTGTCCTTCTAGGACTTATTCTAATAAGAGCATTTGCATTGAGAATATAGTTACTTTCTTTGGGTCAGCAAATGCGTCCGGCATGCTTTGCAATATCATGCATATGAATAATCTTTTTATGAACTTCAAGATCATATTATCTTATTCGAGGATCTAGATGTACAAATGATAATTCATTCCACGTAACTTTTTCTCAACTGTTTATCATCTCTCCCCCTCATGTTAGAAAAATTAACTTGCTTCCTCAACTTTGGGAACCCATCTTTGTGCATTATGGTGTTAATCAAAATATATAACTCACATCAATAATAATAAGATATAATTATTTAGTTCCTGACCCTGAATCAGTTATGAGGGGAGAATGTAATATACTTTTGTATATAATGTATATCAAACTGATATAGATAACTTTGTTCTCAAAAGCAATAGTTTAGCTATTAAGTGGGTGCAGTCAATAAATCGTTTTGCTAAACCAACTGTGATGTAAACCAACTATCAAATGAACTTTCTTGAATAGAAAGTCCGAAAATTATGCTCTAAATTAAATTATTGAGCAAATTACCTCACAAATATCATATTGCGGGTTAATAATAATCACACATGTAACCATCTCATAGATGCATTTTATATGTTATACATGGTAGGTGAATGAGCTATATTCACCTTTGATATTTTCAGCATTCATGGGATTCAATCCCAATTTTAGTTGGTCTATTAATTAATGAGAACAAGCAACATAAAAGAATTCGTCAAAAACTTTCTTGTTCTTTAATATTTATCCATGTGAATTCTCTTTTATTTTTGCACATCATACTTAAATTGATATGGCTAAACTAGCTATACTAACTGGATAAGTTGTTAACATTGATAAATTTCAGGTTTACACAATGACATGTGCAATTATCAATAGACTCCAAGTTTATTATGATATGGGTTTTTATATCATTCTACTTTATTATGGCATTCTTTTATTTGTGTAGTACAAATTGGAGAAATAAAACCGGTAGCTTTTCACATACATATTCCCCCGCTACAAGTTGTAGTAATAGAAGATATTAAATCTTTTCATTATGTGTAGTCTCAACATAACCAACCGCTTTCCCGAATACTTAGAAACTCAATAAGTTTCTTTGACACTTACTATAACACAATGTCTTATTGATAATCAATTTTATCCCTCCAAAATAGTAATAATTGGCTCTTCCAGAGCTTTCAATTAATTCTGTACTACCACATATTTATCAACATCCATATGATGAATATCTCTTTCAAGGAGAAAGTTATACCATTATGGTCATGGTCAAAATCATTATAGGCAAGATATGTTGCTTCTACACTTTTGCCCTGTAATAATCACATTGCCATAATATTTTGACATAGAGTAGATACGTGACCAATGACTATTCATGCCATAATAATGGCATTATTTTCTTATTTCATCCCAAACCTCATTCTAGAGGTGAGTGTGGTATATTCACTACCACTAGAACGTACATATTCTTCTAAGAATGAATACGTATTCATAAATCACATATTATCACATCCACATCATGAATGGACCATAGTCATCTATATGTGTTTTATGAAATCTCATGTCAAATCGATGACAAACATCAATTTTACAGAGTGAATAATTATTTTGAGAATCCTTAATGTTCTCATTACCACAATCATGACGATTATAATTTTGTGTATTATCATGTCCACATCCATTGATATCTTCACGGTCATAATTTTATCTTCTTTCAGACTTATTACATATTGCTACCACATTCTCTTAAGGGAACGAGAATGAAGCAAATTCAATGGGACTGGTTTCCACTTCTTGTGCTCATAATCAAACATGAATTGATCATGACAAGCCATAAAATTTTACCACTTCGGGTAGTTATAATTTCTCACAAACTCTAATAGAGTTATAATCAAAATTTATTATCTTTTCTTGTATTTAAAATCAAATTATAGAATTTCAAAAATTTAAAAGTGAAAAATAAGGTGATATACTTACATTAAATCCAGAATTTATCCCTGGAGGAAGTTCATGGATCAATTGACAATTATTATGCTCAATATCATGTAGAAGTTGAGCATCATGCACGTATCCCAAAGCCTAGCGACCAAAGCAGATGCCTCCATTCAATTGGTTAGAGTCTCGTGCTGATAACGTGTTATAAAACAATAAAAGAAGAAGAAGAATGTTGCAGAGAAAAGTAGGGAGAGAGAATTCTTATTGATTTGGGATCACCTACAATGGAATATAGAACCCCTCTATTTATAGGAGAAAATGACTTAGCCACAAAAAACAAACCCTAAAATCTCTCTAAAATATAGATATTCACCCTAAATACAATTCTATTTATAACAAAAGTAAAGTAGTTCTTATTGAATAGCTCTTGGCTGAGAGTAGTTGATGAACAAGCCAATAATTGAAATAGAGTGCTTCAATAAATTGAGCATAGTAACAGTAAGTAAAATTGAGTTTGAATAGTTACAATTGAGCGAAGAAGCGTATTTATAGTACAACCCTAATGTAACTGCTTTCTAATATCACGCCCATCTATATGAGCTTTATCAACATATTCTATACGTTATGCTTGGTGAATTTATAACTATTTTGGACCTTTTCTTATCTGGATGTTGATGATCCTTTCGGGAAGCATAATCTTATTCTGCGTTATAATATTAGGGAACCAAATTTATTTTAATTTATAGCATAAATTTTTTGTGCAAAATTCTGCAAAATTTTAACAAATAGTAACTATATAATGGTTTTTTTTAGCGATATTATATATTAAACTTATAGAATTTAAATTTTAAATTTGCCGGCATAAAAGAGCTTAAAGTTAAAAGAATAAGGAGGCTAAAACGAAAGAGTCATAGAAGCGATCGTCTACTGCTAAGTCTAATTTTTGCAAAGTTTTTAAAATGATGACGAAATATAAAGAGTGACTTAAAAAACGAACAAACATACCATCGTCTGCTGCAAAATCTAATTTTTGTAAAGTTTTTAAAAATTATGACAAAATATAAAGAGTGACTTAAAAAACGAACGAACATAAACCTCTATTTGCTGTTATAATTCTCGTATTTTCTATTGTTCCATAGACCACATGCTGCATGTGGGCCTCCAAATGCTATGATTCTTGAATCACATGTCCTAATGACACCCATCCCTATTCTTTTTTTTTTTTCTTTGGTGTTTGATATTTATATTGGAGCTAGATTAAATTTAAATTTATACAAAAAAATTTATATTAATAAGTAAACTATTTTCTAATAAAGATAATTTCGTAGTTAAAACTCAAAATTGAAACTTTTGATTAAGAATAAGACAGTATTTCTCATTCCACCCTGACCATTGTTGGTCCCCTACCCCTTTCACTCTTTCAAAAATACGTTACAAAGATCAATTAAGGTAGAGTGTGAATGGTGCATTTCTGTACATAGCGTTTGTTAAAAAAGAAAATAATTTATTTAGTACAAAACCATGTGACTTTACAAGAAAATTGATGAGCTTAGACTTTGACCCAACTTTTCATTTCCTTTGACCAATCATGATCAGATGCATGTTTAGTAAGGCGGTTGAGTGATATTAAAACCATAGTGTTTTCTTTTTTGAAATTAAAACAGGAGTGTTAATATCTTCCGACAACATTCTTTCCAGTTTCAAATATTAGACGTTACTATTATATGTCTTTATAATGACTTCGCAAAATCTTAATTATTGTTGTTTCATTTTCTTCTTCCGTGTTAAGTATTTTAGAAAAAAATTAAAACATTTTACTATTAACTTAATTTCTCCCAAATAAGAAAGAAACGTATTTGAAATGCCCAAGAGTATAGAATCCATTTGCTTCAACTAATAGATAAATTTAATTCAGCATTTTAGGGGTCTAGTTCGTTGATATAAAAAAGCGGAAGATTCAATCCAGTCTCAAGCGTTCCTGGATTGAATCCTTAGTTAGAGAGAGGGGCTAAGCCAAAAAATTCAACCATCTCATCACTGGATCGTTCCAGACCTCACTAGAGGAGGCTTTTAGCCGCTCCAACTTCTATAGGGCTTAGGTAAGAATAACAAACTAGCTTCTCAATCAACAAATTATGCCCAAAGATCAACGAACCGGAGGGAGCAAAGCACCACATCGGATTTGAAATTCTATTTTCACTTTTAGTTTCACCTCGCGACTCGGAATACTCGCAAGGAGAGCTAGGGAATGGGCAAGGGGTTCACCCTTGTAACTTTTATCGAATTGCTCGATAAATTAGTTAAGATGAGCACAAAATCATATGAATAATCATTTAAGAAAACAAATATATTATAGAAACAAACCAAAATTTAGCAACAAATACCAACAATCATAACTGAAATGGCGATCCTTGTCAATACACAGTTATGAGGCCCCCACCCCAAGAACAGAGATAAGGTAGGTTCGAAAAAATCAACAGTATATACAATGAATATAGTCATTATTCAACTATAGTGTACTGGTACTATAATCACAATCTAGTTAGGTAAATACTTACCTTCTTTAATTATTTATAAATTAAATAATTTAACCTTAGTAGTTAAGAATTAAATTTTAAACCCTAAGTACGAATAAAATTTTGCAATCTAATTCATGAAATATCACTTCTGTTACTATAATCACTCCACTCAAAAAATGGAAAAGAAAATTCATAAACGAGAAAAATATCTTCTTCTTTTTTTCAAAAAAGCAACTAGGTGATTAATTAGGATATTTTGAATGAAGAAGTCATCAATAATGGCGGATCAGCATCAACAAAACCCAAATGGAGATTTATTTTCAGCATGTGGTGGTTCAGATGCAGCATCTTAATTAAGTTTCAAATTGGAGTCTAAGCATCATAATTAATAATTATTGTACACTTTGAAAATTGGTATTTGCTGACTCAAGAACCGTACATAAGCACTTGCAAGAACGTTATTTTTCCCCATTAATTTAGTAATAATGTTGTTTTTTTCTTCAATAAACAATGAAGTATTCTGTTAATTCAAAAGATCTCCCAAGTATACAAACGATGAGATAATGTTATTTGTAACCCATCTTTGGAACATATTTTCCCAAGAGACATCATTTAGAAACGAAATAGAAGATTTAGCTAAATTAAGAGTAATTACAAATTTTTGTATAATTATTTGGGATTCCAAATATATTGCCGCGACTAATTTGAATTCGCCATGCATGCATAATGCCCATTTGAGGGGAAATCGCTCCCTGCCAAGGTTCCATGCCCATGATGAGCAAGCATTTTCCAAGATTTAACTAGAAATATATGCAATATTTACATGCTCTGATATTGTGCAAAATTTTGGTTAATTGTGAAATTGTTATATTTCATAAACAAATGGAGACAAGGATAAAATGGTAAAGAAAAATGCAACTCAATAGCATAACGAAAAAACATATGCGCTCCACTAAGTTGAATGCCAATGAACATGTATAAGAATAGTGTAAGGTTGATTTTATCAAATTTTTTCTTTTTTGCTTCTCCTATCCCGGACCTTTCTATTAATTCGAAGAAAAAGAGTTTTTTTTTAAAAAAAAAACATACACAAGGTTATTTTATTCATCACAAATGTCGCTCATAAGAAATTAATGCATTAATCCTCGTATTTTGAATCTAGTCATTCTTTTAACACCAAGAGATAAAATTGTTATTATTATTATTGCAACTCAATTTTTTCACATAAAAGAAATTATAAAAAAGAATACTCAAAGTACTCTTATTAACCATCAAGGATTTTGGTGGGATGAATAGTACTCCTCTACTTCGAGAATTAAAAAAAAATCTTTAATAGATCTTATGCAGATCAAATCCTAATTAGTCGAGACCTCAAAATAAATACCAAATATTATACTATAAGAAACCAAAAAAAAAGAGAGAGTACTCTTACCACATGTTGGAAAATGCGTTGAGTGCAAATACAGCGTTATATTAAAACCCTAGGATACCCTGCACTAGGGTATACTCCAAGAGAAGAAACACAAAGCTTACAGCTCATAATTCTCAAATATTAATCATTGATCGTACCATGTTTTTGCTTTGACTGTTCAAAACTCAAACTTCAATAATTAATAACATCTTCCAAACCAAACAATAAAAGAAAAAGAAAAACATCTTCGCAAATTCGCACTACTAGATAAGCTATAAAAATTAATAGTTTTTATCTATAATATTTGTTTTTTAAAAAATTCGCACATTCTTTAAAAAAATATATAATAATAAGAGTACTTGTCTAAATTATAATTTATATCTCCTTAAATATATTACTAAAAAAAAAATTGCGTTTGAAATTTTTTTGCGTCAAATTAGAAAGACTCTAGGCTAATTAATTGATAAACATTGGATACTCTACAATTAATGGTTTGTTGAAATAATAAAAATCTAACGACAAGACTCACTGAGGAAAAAAGCATCTCACAGAAAAACACAGGAACATAGAAATCACCATAGTCATAGTCTATGGAAGAAGTGAAACACAGATAATCGTTTCAATAATTTTAATGACCCACCGGCCATTTTGAGAAAATGACATTGAAATTTCAACAACATTTGTGTCGCAACTGTCAAATTTTTCAAATCCTTTTCACATTTCTATCCACGTATCTTTAGACACGTCAGATTAAAATATCACATTTGTTTTCAAGTATTAGCCGTTTTACTAAATTAAATTTTTCTAAATATTTGGTGTTCTAAAGAAATAAGTTTGTTCCAATTAATGCATGCAATTTAATTAGACAAATACTCTTTTGATTAAGACTATTAAATATATTTTTTAAGAAGTGTACAGTTATCTTAAAAGACAAATAATATGCACGAGATAGAATATTTTATATGTTCCACCCAAAAAACAGGAATATTAATGGTCAAAGTATGTACATTCTCAAGTGAATTAAATCGATTCTTTAATTTTTTTGAAATAAAGTTTTGTATATGTACAAATAAATGAGAATCCTTCAAATTCTGATATTTTGCGGTTAAAAGTGCCTGAAAAATGTTTTACAAAAATAGTAGTCAAAGAAAAATTATTGACATCCGATTAGTAACTACGCCACACAGAGAGTGAAGGAAAAATCTTAACACCTTATGGGAGAAACAGAAAAAGGATTGCACGTAATCGATAAGGAATTTGTGGTGGAGTGGTAAGTATTCATTCATATTTAATCAAAAGTTTTGAATTCAAATAATGAGTGTAGAGTCATCTTTATTACAAGGAGTGTTTTGTTAGGTGTTGCCTGATTTTCTTAAACATATTTAGTTTTCCTATCTCTTGAAGGAAAGGGCAACATGTTTATCATAATTAGATTTTTCTATTCTTAGAAGGAAATATAAATCTCTCATATTTGGCAAGTTCCTTTTCTCGTGAGAAAAGGTTTAGACTTCAATAAATTGAGGATCCTTCCTTCTCATTTAGTAGCATCCACAATGTAGCCATATGGGGTTTGAGAGTCGTGTTTAGGGGGAGAACTTTAGTGTGTCATCCACAAGTGTTAGTGTGTCACTTGTGTTTGCCTCTTCGTGAGGTTGTTCTCTCGATATTTTGTACTCTCTTGTATATAGTGAATTGCTCATTTCCGCCGTGAGTGTATGTGAACTGACCGAACCACGTTAAATATTTGTATCTCTTTTGGTAGATTTCTCTTTTACTGTTTGATTTATCGTTGTTCAAGATTTGCTTTACTAGTTCCCACATAATACCTGATTATTTCGGTCATAACATATTTTACCTCCTATGTAAGACATTTTAATAAAATTTCAAATTTAATCTGACCTCAAAACAAATATCCAACATACGGCAACACTAGAAAAAATTGCATGTAACACTATTAGGGCTTCATCCTCGTAAAAGCTGATGATCTCCAAAAGGATGACCAACGATTGAAAGCCAAAAAGAGATCATGAAGAATCAAATTGGTTCAAGAATATACCCAATAAAAGGAGTGCCACAACAGCATTACAAGGAGTATACATATCATAAAATTATCATAGCAAACAGTTAGACGGAAGCATTGACATCTATGATGCTACTAAATTAAATTAAAGAAACACTTGTCAAAATCAAATTTCAAAAAATAGGAAAACCCTACCCAGTTCCACCATTGTCCCTCTTTTACCAATATTTAAATTTTATAAAAGAAACAAATTTACGCCACTTTGCATGACAAGAGGTCCATGTGCTACGGTAAAGTTATTTTATTGTGACTTATAGGTTACGAGTTCGAACTGTGAAAGCAGCTATTAGTATTTGTATTAGGATAGACTGTCTATATCACACCCTTAGAGTGTGTCCCCTCCTCGGATCCTGCGTAAATACGAGATATTTTGAGGATCAGGCTGCGTCTTTTTGCATGACAAGAGGTTAGACATAGACCCTACCAATTTAAAAATAACAAATAAAAAGTGAATACATGAACGAGAGGATAAATGTAAACCCACAAATTTAATATTAGTTAAAAAGTAAATACATTAAAAAGGGTGTAGCATTGTCATGAATCATGATTCCCTTTACTGCTATAAATAGATGCCAACTTCATTTTGTCTAGTCTCATGAACAAATTTTGCCCACTCCCTTCTTAAAAAAAATCTTGAAAACCCTCTTTTCTTTTCTCAATGAAAGTTTGGATCAACATCACAAAGTTCAGTGAAGGTCAAGCAAATTAAAATGGAGTATTACATGGATGAGAAATGGAAATTATCAAAGGATGATCCTAACAATCATTCTTATAATTCCTCCTCAAAATCATCTTTAAGAAGGAGCTATTCACAACATTGTCCTATAAGTTCAGATCCAAGTCATCTCCCAAGGAGTTTTTCAACAAAGACTAGTACTTCTTCTTCTTCTTCTTCCAAATCTAGACTTTCAAAGAGTTCATCCCAAAGGTCATCTACCAATTTTAAAAGTAAGTGCAGTACCATGGCCAAGGAACAAAAGGCAAAGTTTTATATTGTAAAAAGGTGCATCGCGATGCTTGTACGATGGAACAAGCATGACAAGCATGGAGATTCCTGACAATGCGCGATTGGACTTTTTCTTAGCGACCCTAGGGTTGTGGTGACATTTGCAGTTTATGTGGCAGCTAGACTTTAGCTGCCACAAAAAGTCTGATTTCTTGTAATCATGAAGACAATGATAGTCAATTTAATTTCTGCAAGGAAGAGTATTATTTTCTCCTAATTTTCCTTCTACTTGCAAGATGGATCTTGGTTTAATTTGTGACCAAGATAAGTTTCTCTTGCGCATGTAGTATTGAGAAGAATAGATCATAGTAAAACTCTTTCTATGTATTTGGATTAGAATGCAACTTCAGCAGGGAGGGCAGTGGAACTGCAAGTGTACCACATTGCAAAAAATTGTAATATATGATAGTATCAATTTTGATTAAATTTGCATTATTGCATTCTGCTAAAAACCATGTCACATGGTGTTGCAGGAAAATAGGTTTTCATAACCCCCCCC
>MCJB01049563.1:156430-191590 GCA_002018475.1 Nicotiana obtusifolia | reverse complement strand
TCCCCCCCAAACCCCCCGCCCTGTAGAAAGATTCCTTTTTGCAATTGGAACTACCAATTATAAGAGACATGACAAACTATATCTGCCTAGAAATGGTCACCATTTGTCCCCTTAGAATCAGTAAAAGGTGGCAGCATATACAGGTATATGATAACAAAATCACACCTCAGTCCAATTATTGAATTGGAAATTACACATGACCTTTAGTTCAATAATATTGAATAGGGATCCTCCATCTCATTTGGAAGGATATAGATTTCACTTTTTATTTCTTTTGGTGTATATGTTATGGTAGGAAAAAGTTTTATATGGACAATATTTTTAGTGAAAATTTGTTTATATAAAAAGTATCGGTGTTCTGAACCATCTTTAATGTTTTGTTGGATAGAAATGATCTAAGGATATGGTAAAAAAATAATGTTTAATTTGGTGACATTTTCAAATATTAAAGATCCATAATAGTGTCTAACTATTAATTAAAGAAGTGATATGAAATATTAATTGAGATATTTGACAAGAATATGACGTCAACCATAAGTGAAAACAAGTCACTTCCTTTTTTCTTAGGGAAAAATATTTCGGAGGGAGATAACAGTTTAAACATCTAAGGAAAACCAAACATTGAGAAAATTATTTCCTTGTGAAAAAATGTTTTTCACTACATTCCTTATGACACTACAAAATATTTACTTGATCACTGTATTATAACTTGTTAAAATAGGTTATTTAATTTTTTTTTCAGGTTATCATATTAGAAATACTATAAATTGTTATATATTATTGTAGGTATATTAACATGATGTGAACTAATTATACATTATGATCAATGCGTAACGACCCGGCCGGTCATTTTGAGTACTAGCCTTGATTTCTATGTTCCGAGACCTCTCATAGCTTCATTTCATAGTTATTGATTTGCGTGCATGGTCCGTATCGTTTTTTCGAAAAATGTAAATGTGAATTTTTAAAGAAAATGAGATTTTTGACTTTAGAAATGACTAGAGTTGACCACAGTCAATGTTTTTGGTAAACAACCTCGGATCGGTGTTTTGACGATTCTGGTAGGTTCGTATAATGATATTGGACTTGTGAAAATATTTGGTTGGGGTCCCGGGAAATGCATTATGTGAAAGTTGGTAAAATTTTGATTTTAAATTTGAAAACCTTAAGTTTTGAAGATCGATTTGCGATTTTAGATGTTATTGTTATAATTTGAGGTAGCAAGCGAGTTTGTAGGATGTTATAACACTCATGTGCATGGTTGGTTTGGAGCCAGGGGGACTTAGATGAGTTTCGGATGAGTTGTGGAAAGGAAATGATAGCTGGTGTTACATCTGGTGTAGTTGGGCTGCAGGTCTCGTAAAAGCGAAGACCTGCTCGCAAATGCAAGCTTCGCTTTTGCGAAGTCAGGCTCGCCTTTGCGAAACTTGGGACGGGACTGATGACCTCGCAAATGCAAAGTCTGGACCGCATTTGCGAGTGGAGGGATTTCGCTTATGCGATCTGGTAGTCGTTTTTGCGACTGACGCAAGAATATGAGGCTTTGCAAATGCGTAGCCAAGCCGCATTTGCGATAGGAGAGACTTCGCACATGCGAGATTTTTGGTCGCAAATGCGAAATCAGTGGGCTGGACAGCTGTTTGCTTTTGCGGACGGTGGTAGTTCGCAATTGCGAGTCTGCAACTGGTAAAAGAGGGGAAAGTCAGGATTTAGCTCATTTTACACTATTTCTCAACCCTAAACACTCTAGAGGTGATTTTTGAAGAACTTATTCTTCCCAAATTCATTGGTAAGCATCTTTAACTAATTTTCAATCAATTTCAATTACTTTTCATGAGTTTTTAACATCAAATCTAAGAATTTAATGGTCGAAATTAGGGGTTTGAGTAGAATTTAAGAATTTTATAAAATAGAGATTTAGACCTCAAATTGGGGTTGGATTTCGAAACAAATCACACAACCGGGCTCGGGGGTGAATGAGTAATCGACTTTTTGGCCCGAATCTCAGGTTTTGACCAAGCGAGCATGGGGTTGACATTTGGAATTTTGGCCAAGATTGAACCTTTATTGATTGGGCATGTTTTCTTTAGGATTATGTGACTTCATTAGATGATATTTGACTAGGTTTTGATCATTTTGAGGATTATTTCTAAAGAAGACGGTATTGGATTGTAGAAATTATTTTGTAATGAGGTAAGTTCTTGCCTAACTTTATTGGTAAAATTGTTCCCCCTAATTAATATTGTTTGCTACATACATGGGTGATGCATATACGAGGTGACGAGCGTACTGTAAGCGTCAGGGTTTCCATGGTCAGGAGAGAAAAATTATATGCTTCTTTGTGCTTTTGTTGAACTTGATGATCCCCTAACCTATGCGTCATTTAATTTTATGACTAGTAAACTCAAATATCTAAGTTAGAAATCATGTTAGAACACATGACATCTTAAAAAGGATTTAATGTGCTATTTCAATATTCGTTTGCATACTTTACTTGATCGTAGTATCAAGAAATCTATATCTATACTTGTTATTGTCATATTACTTGAGCTTCTTTATTCGTAGTAAGAGATGATGATTGAGGTCTTCGGGCTACGTTTGGCATGATGGGTATTTCGGTGCGGTTGATATAATGTTGGTATGATAAGTATTTTGGTATGGTTTGAAATGAGATTGGTTTTGCTAGTTATTACCGTGCGAAAAAGGAAAGAAAGTTGGATTTTTGTTATGATTACTCATTAGTTAAGCACTTATAGGCCCTTTACTTTGGCTTATATTAATGTTTGTTGTTTTGTATGATATCTTCTGTTTGAGCTCCTTTGGTAGATACCTCTGTGTTTTTCATTTGGCCCGTTACTATTATAGCTATGTCTTTATCCTATCTGTTACTGTTACACCTATGCTTTTACTTGATTTACTTCTACTACATGTCCTATTTGAATTCATGCCATCATTTATTATTAGCCCATACCTGTTTCATGCCTCTAATTGTCATGTGATTTACTTGTTAAATGCCTTAACATGCTACATGTCTTCACTTACTATATGCCTTCACTTATTATGCGCTTTTACTTACCATATATTTTCACTTATTAAATGCCTTTGCTTGCTGCATTCTTCTACTTGCTACATGATTTCATATACTTAATGTCTTCATTTGATCCATGTTTCTACTTGACAAACATCTTTACTTATTCCATGTTCTACTCTCCTTTGCTTAGCCGGACTGGGTGACTTTTAGATTAGTTGTGTGTTATGCTTTGTGGGAGACTTGTCATTTTATACGGTAGACTAGCTTTTGATATTGGACTGCTCTCTTACTCTGTTTGAGTTGTATTACCTAGTTGAGTACCGCGTGTTTGTTTTCTTAGTATTATGTTGTGAATTTATCCTGCGTTTGGTTGTTGTTATGGTTTTGTGTGATATTACTGTATATTAGGATTGGGTTACACACCGCAACAGTGTTTATTGATATTGGGATCAGGTTGGATACCGCAATAGTATTTATTATATATATGGAATCAGGTTGCACGACGCAACAATGATTATTAATATCAGGATCGGGTTGTAATGTTTGTTATATATATGGAAACGGGTTACGCGCTGCAACAGAGAAGATGTATTATGGTTATTCTTCTCTTTTGATTTCTGTTACTGTATGGTGTTGTGAGACTGAGAAGTGATGATATTCTGAGCCCTCTTTCATTTTTATTCTTGCTCCATATATTACGTGTGTATTTGTGTATTTTTCTCATATTGATCTTTCTGCTTATCATCTGTACAAGTAAAAATAATAAATGAGTATCTTTTGACTTAAAACCTCGTCACTACTTCATCAAGATTAGTCAAGATACTTACCAGGTACATGACGTCGGTTGCACTCATACTATAATTTTGTACCTTGCGTGCAAATCTTGGAGCTGTAAAGTCATGGAAGACGAAGTCCGGCATTGAAGACGTACCCGTATTACAGATTCAAGCTGCCTCTTATTCATGGTAGTTTAGGACTTAGATTCTATTTATGTACATTCCAAATAGATATTATATTCATTCTTCATATCGACTTTGTAAATCCAAATCATAGTGGATCTTGACTTATACTACCAGTCCTTTGGGGTAGTTGTATAGTATTTTGTTGTAGTTTTTATTAAAGATATATTGTTAACTTCTTAGTTTAGCTGCAGCTTATATTGATTGGCTTACCTAGCGGGTTGGGTTAGGTGCCATCACGACTTAATGAGATTTCGGATCGTGACAAGCTGGTAGCATAGAACTAGGTTTATAGGTTCTACGAGTCATGGACAAATTCTTAGTAGAGTCTTGCGGATCAGTATGATGACGTCCATACCTATCTTCGAGAGGCTACAGGTCATTTAGTAAACTTCCCTTCCTTCTTTCCTTGTCGTGCAACGTTGTTTCAGCCTGAAACTTACGACTTAATTCTTCATATTCGTCTATATGCGATGCTGAGCACCAAGTATCAGTGTGCACCGATGGCTTGTGACGTTGCTGATGGGATGCGAAGGGTCGTGGATGCTTGATTACCGTCGTAATATGTTGTCCAGGCTTTGATATTGATGTGTTGGTAGATCTTTCAATTTTTCATTTATGGGATGAAGCAGATTCTTATATCTTATCGACGAGTATAGACTCGGGAGTATTAGTCGATTGCCTAGTTGTTGTGACCATGGTGGGGTCATGGAGAGTTGTTAATTTGGGTCTAGCCGGTGGGTTATCTCCTGCGTGAATATCTGAGGTCATGTGTTTCGTATGAGGTTTCTATTCTGTAATGCATATACTATCATTTTAGAGCATTTGAGGAAATTGGCTTGACTGACACAAGGTTGAGTATGCACTCAACAGAGTCTTTTGAGTGTTTGATGACTGGTGTTACATGAGTTTATAAAGCATCAATTGATTAACAGTGCGGGGCAGGGGCAGTTATGAAGGAATGATACTGTGAATTACCGACGATATGTTCTATGGCTTCGAGCTAAGTTGGGGAGTTGCTATCGACTATTAGATTGCATGGTCATGTGTTGTATTAGTTCTTGGACTAGGATGTGCTTGTGGATCGACTATGATTTGAGAAAGATTTCAGATAATTTCAAGCAAGGAATATGTGGATGCATGATGTAATATGCCTTACAGGTAAATCGGGATCTTGGGAATGATTTAGGTTTGATGCTTGTGGCGGATGCAGTGTGAAAGGAAAAGAAATTGCTTAGTTGCTTCTTCTGGTTCAGGTGTGGGCAAAGTGCAGGTTATTTGATGCGTATTGGCTGTGTAGTGGAGATTAGAGCAAGGTGGATGACTATTAAAAAGATTCTGATGAGTTCAAGATTCATACGTGGCATTTGATGAATTTTGGATTCATATATGATTAGAGCTCGAGATCGGTAGTTGATGGTATCTGGATTTGCAATACTTCTATATCAAGAATGACTCTACATGGCAGTATTAGAGAGATGTAAGAAACAACTTCGGATTCGTGGAAGGTTCCTTCAAAGCGAGCATTTTAGATTGAGTTACTTTGTGGTTTGGTAGTCTGTGTGACTCGGTTGAGTTAGAAGAAATCAGTTATAATGACTTGATTATGTGTTAGCGGGTGTCGAAGAATTCACGATGGTTATGGCCACGGCTTGGGGTTGATGTCCTCTATGGGTATACAAGGTGTGTTGCGTGTGGTGATGTCCACCCGAATTGAGTTAGATGGAAGGTTCTTGGTTGATGAGGTATTCATCCTGCTTGTGGTTCGGAGTTGATTATGATATATTCATATTTTCATGAGTCATCATGATAGTTGCGGTGCGCCGTGTGGGGTTGAAAGTTGTGAGCACAAGGTTGCAGTATAATTTCGAAAGGAAGGTCATGAGTTCTAAATAGCACGGACAACTTCGGATATTTAAGAAAGGCTGGCACTTTTGGTATCGCCTAAGAAGGGTGTGCATTTTAAAAGGTGCATTGTATTTTGACTTGCGGATGCTTGACTAGTATTACAGAAATCGCCGGGTTTCGGCATGCTAAGGTTTAGTTTTTGCTACATGGCGCAGAAGATTTATGTGGGTATCTTCCATGAGATGATTTTGCACGAGTGATGTGTTAGCCATTTGAGTAGTAAAGTTGGGATCGGATATGAAGATTTATGTATTCATGAGGTTTAGAGATTGGATGTTCTCTTGGGCAGACTATTCCTTTGTTACAGACTGTGAATGTATGTTAAGAATTGGGTAGTTGAAGGTATGTGTTATGGATATGTTACTATGGTCTTTTGGAAGGTTATTTACCTATTTGGGATGATCGGAGTTGGTCTGGGGGCTATTTATAAGCCTAATGAGAATGTGTATTCTATATCAGAGCGGGTTTGTTTATTTTTATGCAAATTACTACTATGGTTATATCATCATGCAGAATGGATGTTATTTGTGCCGTGGCCTATGTTATATGTTTCTCTCTTATGCTATGACGTATTGTGAGGTTATTTGGTGATTCACACGCATGATGAAATCTTGTTTGGGCCTTGTGGCAATATTGGGCAAGATGGCCCTTATGATGTTGATTTGCTTATTGCACCCTAGATGTGCTTACCTCTTTTTCGTATTGTGTTATGTCTATTTACCTCCCCGCGATTATATTTGTGCACTCTATTGTGTTCGAAGTTGATATACATGTGTCCAGTGAGCACGAGCATTATGGCTCGATGGGTCTTCCTATGTGGATCAATATATTTTGTATCGGGTTGCGGCCTACAACAGAGTTATGTGGGATACCCTTCCTTATGTTTAATTCTTGTGATTTGTTTTCCTTTTTGTGGGATAAGTTCATGAAAATTATGTTTTTGTTGTTATATCAGTTGTACTTGTTGGATAGTCCTCGTATCTTGTTTTCTTTCTATTTTTGAATATATCTGAGCTATTGCTTGTTTGGTGTACAGACTGTGTTGTATGAGGTTTAATGTGGCTTTTGGTGTGACTTGCCGGCTGGACTGCTGGTATGAGTGAGACAAGGTTTCTGGATTTGGGATTCGCACTGTCGCATTGGGATAAGGAATTTCTAGAAGAAGAATTTTATATTACCGCTCAGAATTTGGCAATGGTCCTTGTCGGACGAGGGAGATCCTCAACTTGTTGATTTCATAGATGGTTACAAGTTTCAGCATGTTTATCTATCATTAGCAATGGTGTGGAGGTTCAGAACGAGGTTTGATTTGACATGAAGTATAATACCGGTACCGGGTTTAGTGATGAACAACAATTATGGTCGGAAGTTATTGCTGTGAGTACATGAGTTATGTGGCACATCGTGTGGTTTAAACTTGGTAGTGTATTGATGGCTTGATGTAGCTTGTTGTGATTCATACAGTGTGCATATACAAGGATCAGATCTCATAGGAGGTTCCGGATGTTGGTATTTGGTTCCACGCCCATTAGGGATAAGGTTGAAGGAAGAATCTTCAGTCGGGGCCATATTCATGGGCTTATGTAAACCGAGGTAGCATGAGATCGCTCAGGGATAAGAGTATGGCGAGTTCATTCATCTAACTGATGACTTTTGAACGATTCTTGGCATGTTCGAGGATGAATATATGTTTAAGTGGGGGAGAATGTAACGACCTGACTGGTCGTTTTGAGTACTAGCCTTGATTTCTGTATTCCGAAACCTCTCATAGCTTCATTTCATGTTAATTGATTTGCGTGAGTGTTCTGTGTCATTTTTCAAAAAATATAAATGTGAATTTTTAAAGAAAATGAGATTTTTACTTTAGAAATGACTAGAGTTGACCATGGTTAACATTTTTGATAAACGAACTCGGATCGGTATTTTGACGATTCTGGTAGGTTTTTATGATGATTTTGGACGTGTACATATGTTTGATTGGGATCCGGGGTGACTCAAGCACATTTCATTGCATTATGTGAAAGTTGGCAAAATTTTGGTTTTAACCTTGAAAACCTTAAGTTTTGATGATCAATTTGTGATTTTAGATGTTATTGTGATGAGAGGTAGTGAGCGAGTTAGTATGATGTTAGTACACTCGTGTGCATGTTTGGTTTGGAGCCCAAGGGGCTCAGATGAATATGGAAAGATAATGATAGCTGGTGTAACATCTGGTGCAGTTGGGCTGTAGGACTCGCAAATGCGAAGACATGCTCGCAAATGCGAGCTTTGCTTTGTGGAGTCAGGCTCGCATTCGAAACTTGGGCTGGGACTGATGACCTTACAGATGCGAAGTCTGGATCGCATTTGTGAATGGAGGGATTCCACTTTTGCAATCTAGTAGTCGCTTTCGCGATCTAGTAGTCACTTTTGCGACTGAAGGCCAGAATAAGAGGCTTCGCACATTTGTGATAGGAGAGACTTCGCAAATGCGACATCTGTAAGCTAGACAGTTGTTCGCTTTTGCGGACAGTGGTTCGCTTCTGCGAGCATCGCACTAGAGTTCGCAATTGCGCCATCTGCAGTTGGGTAAAAGAGGGGAAAGTCAGGATTTAGCTCATTTTACACTATTTCTCAACCCTAAACACTCTAGAGACGATTTTTGAAGAACTGTTTCTTCCTAAATTCATTGGTAAGCATCTTTAACTAGTTTTTAATCAATTTCAATTACTTTTCATGAGTTTTTAACATCAAACCTGAGAATTTCATGGTAGAAATTAGGGGTTTAGAGTAGACTTTAGGGATTTTATAAAAGGAGATTTAGACCTCATTGAGGTTGGATTTCGAAACAAATCACATAACCGGGCTCAAGGGTTAATGGGTAATTGAGTTTTGGTCCTAATCTCGGGTTTTGACCTAGCAACGCCGTTGTTGACTTTTGTTGACTTTTGGGATTTTCGCCAAGATTGAACCTTTATTAATTGGGAAATATTTCCTTTAGCATTGTTTGACTTCGTTAGATGATATTTGACTAGGTTTTGATCATTTTGAGGATTATTTCTAGGGTGTTGATATATATGGTGTATTGATAACTTGATTAGAGAATCGATTCTTGACAATTGTTTGAATTGAATGATGGTGTTTTAATTCGTATTGTGAAGTTATTTATTATTTTGCTTAATCAAAAGAGGTGCTTGATATTGAATTTCTTTACATCTTATGCTCTAATTCATGATTTAACTAGGTAATGGGAAAAGCCTCTAGAATTATTAATCGAACTAGAAAATAGATCATTTTATTCGTTGCAACTATTCACCATGCTTCAATTGGATTAATTACTGAAATTAACGTTTAATAGAAGGAGGAACATTAACTTCAAGTGTAATCCGATTATCTATTGAATTCGTGAGAATCAACAGTATTACAGAGTAAACGAATTCAAGAATTGGATCCCGAGTCAACTATCTTGCACCTGTCTAGTCAATTAACCTTACCTCTCTCATTGATATTTCTTTGTTGCTCATTTGTTTTCTTCCGTGATCAATTGTTGATTGCTTAATTTTTAGTAGTTAATCGTAGTTGATAATCATTTAATCAAGAGTTAATTTTCCTGGATAGTAATTAACTAAAGATTATTCAAACACTGTTTAAATCTAATCCCTGTGGAGATGATAATTTAACTATACTATCTTTGACTTGCGAGCAATAATTTTGTGGTGTGTTTTGCGCTCGTCAAATTTTGGCGACGTTGCCGTGGATTGGCAATCAATAGTGTTTAAATAGTTTTAAGTAATAATTCAGGAACTAAATTTACTTTATTGTATTAAAGTTTTCTCACTCGTGTGCAAAATACAGGTTTAACTTCTCTGGTGAATGACTCGATCTTCTTCAAAGGAAGTGATATCGTACGAACCGGAGTTTGAGAAACACCTGCAATAACTAAGAAAAGAAAGAGGATTCACAGAAAATTTCTTAGGTCAGACTTCGACAAAAACGGAAAACAACCAGAATGATGAAATAGACTTATCTGCAATAGAGGCAGCAGAACATAGAGAACAAGTTGCACGGTTAGCAGCTGAAGCAGCCGTTAGAGCTACTTATGAGACTATCGAAAATGATGGGGGTCGACTTTTCTACCCTCTTCAGAAATGGAAATCAATCAGAACATCCCGAAATCAATATGGTCATTGGAGCGCGCACAAGCTAAAGCAATGGTGGAAGAATATTCGTCGAGAGCATGGAGACGAGATCAGGACGCACTTAGGAGCATTGACTACTTTACTGAACATCGGAGCCGACAGGGTTCTTAAAAGACTATTGATAGAATTCTAGGATCCAGCGAATGTGGTTTTCAAGTTCGTTGAGTGTCAATTGGTGCCAACGTTGGAAGAAATGACTTGCTTCACAGAGCTACCATTTATTGGGAGAAAGCCAATACTACCGATTACCATTCCCGGCTACAGGTTTCTCGATGCTTTGGGTTTGGCGGGTAGTCGGAGTTTGAGGAACATTGAAGACGATGGGTAAGCCTGGACCAATTTTTGACAGGTTTGGACATCGAAAGAGCTACAAATGGTACTTGGGAGAGTTCCAATGTGACCAGGCGACCTAGGAAAGTCTCTGCCCCATAACCTTCTCTTTGGCGCTGCTAGGATTACTGGTTTTCCCATAGAGGAGAGGAAGAATCAACATCAACTTGATACATGTGGCCTTGGAAACATTCAGGGGTAACCTCTAAGCCACCTTGGTGCCTATGATATTGGCAAAAACTCTCAGAGCACCATTTGCATGTTCCCAAGGGTATAATTCTTCAAAGGATGCAACATGTTACTTCAAATATGGGCGACGGAGCACTTCTTCATTCCACAGTTGACTATTTTGAGGATGTTAGCAATATGATCACGACTAACAACGAGAGAATGAGGCACTGGGTCTCCCCGCACAGACAGGAAGAATGGAGAGAAATGCTAACAAACTTGAGCGGATAAGTTGCACGGTTAGCAGCTGAAGCAGCCCTTAGAGCTACTTATGAGACTATCGAAAATGACGAGGGTCGACTTTTCTACCCTCTTCAGAAATGGAAATCAATCAGAACATCCCGAAATCAATATGGTCATTGGAGCGCGCACAAGCTGAAGCAATGGTGGAAGAATATTCGTCGAGAGCATGGAGACGAGATCAGGACGCACTTAGGAGCATTGACTACTTTACTGAACATCGGAGCCGACAGGGTTCTTAAAAGACTATTGATAGAATTCTGGGATCCAGCCAAAGTGGTTTTCAAGTTCGTTGAGTGTGAATTGGTGCCAACGTTGGAAAAAGTGACTAGCTTCACAGAGCTACCATTTATTGGGAGAAAGCCAATACTACCGATTACCATTCCCGGCTACAGGTTTCTCGATGCTTTGGGTTTGGCGGGTAGTCGGAGTTTGAGGAACATTGAAGACGATGGGTAAGCCTGGACCAATTTTTGACAGGTTTGGACATCGAGAGAGCTACAAATGGTACTTGGGAGAGTTCCAATGTGACCAGGCGACCTAGGAAAGTCTCTGCCCCATAACCTTCTCTTTGGCGCTACTAGGATTACTGGTTTTCCCATAGAGGAGAGGAAGAATCAACATCAACTTGATACATGTGGCCTTGGCAACATTCAGGGGTAACCTCTAAGCCACCTTGGTGCCTATGATATTGGCAAAAACTCTCAGAGCACCATCTGCAAGTTCCCGAGGGTATAATTCTTCAAAGGATGCAATATGTTACTTCAAATATGGGCCACGTAGCACTTCTTCATTCCACAGTTGACTATTTTGAGGATGTTAGCAATATGATCAGGAGTAACAACGAGAGAATGAGGCACTGGGTCTCCCCGCACAGACAGGAAGAATGGAGAGAAATGCTAACAAACTTGAGCGGATAATGGATAAACTGGAAGCTTTCGTGGCTCTGCGGCAAGGAAATTCTAAGGACCCCCCACCCCCCAGAAGTATTTCATAGAGCTGGTAGGACTCAAAGGCATTCAACCATATGCACCTCTATGAGTTCTCAAGCAATTTTGTCTGATCCAGGATGTACCCCTTTGGACAAGAACGACTATGTATGAAGATGAGTACAATAGGCAGATCCCCATCCCAAGAGTGAGGAAACTTCAAGAGGAGTGGAATGACTTAATTATGATGCTGATGGGTCAGAATTTGTGGTGCACTCCATAATACTATGTCTGGATCAATGAAGAAGATGACCTAGCCAAACCAAGAAAAGAAGGAGTGGCCTGGTTGAAAGATGAGCAGCAGCCTTACAAATCTATCACGATATTTTACATCATTACCTTGTGACTATCTCCATGCATCACCAAGTGGTCCCAGGTTCAGTTGATTATATGCTACCACCTCTAGAGGATGACGATCGAGTAGTCAAGTGCAAACAAATTGTATTTGAGATAAAACCAGAAGAAGAGCCCGAGTACAATGATGAAGAAGAAGAAGAAGAATTTGAAGAAGACCTAGAAGAGGAACCGAAAGAGGAAGAAGACATGGGACATGATTCTGGGGATGGCTGCAAGTGCCTGGTATTTTCCCCTTTTCTTATCTTACATCCTTTATCTCGTACCCTTTCATTTCCCTAAGGGCATGTCTGTTGAGCCCATGTAATCTTGTGGATGTCGAAAACAATGTTGTAATCCTTATTCCTGACTATTACAATCAAAATATTATTAATGAAAAACCAATGTTTGCTTTGGATATAAAAGTGTCAAATCTAATTGCTTGTCAAAATTCGCGACGTAGACCCACCTCTAGCAAAGATAGGTCCCTCGTACATTAGGAAACACGCTTACATGAATACGTGAACTAACTGCTCTATGTGCTCATATTTGTGTAAACATTGAAACTGACATCTGCTCTTCTTTTCTTTTCTTTTCTTTTCTTGCATTACTTTATTAGTATTCCCTAAAGAAGAGGTTGATTTCTGTTGACTCAAAAAACTGGTTGAACCACCATACAACCTAAGGTCAAAAGGGAAGATGTCTGCGACTGATGACTCGACGGAATATGCTTTGGTGATAGTTGACAACCCGAGGCAATCGGGAGAAGAATGATACTCAAAACGACGAACATGTTGCAAGGATGGCACAAGATATGGAATCACTAAGAGAGGAAGTACAACATATTTGGGAATTGGCACATCTGGCCGTGAGGATTCTCCCACAACCACCCCGCTTTCATTTCCTAGACTCGATCCCCAATCACTTTCCTTCAACTATCCGCCAAGCAAACAGTACCCCAATTTGAGTCAGTATAACCCAGGTTGTACCCACAATAACCCCCACAAACCTACCAAATCCTCTTATACATACCCTTTATGTACAAACTATATTCAGACACCTCAAAACCCATTGATCGCTACCAACACAGTTCATACCCCTCCACGTGACGATGTCACCTTTGCCAACAATCAAAACCAGAACATACCTGTGGCACACACCACTACACACGAGTGATATATTCCACTCATATATGTCGCTTCAGAACCCACCTTCACAGCGCCCGTCACAGTCAGGTTGCCTTATGAAATTGATCGATATGATGAAATGGAGAGAGAAGCAAAGTATAAATGGGAGGAGTCGGTATCCACATAGTTGCGAGCATTGAGGAAATAAATGAAGAACATTCAGGTCGCTCGAGGGAGTGAGATCCTAGATTACGAGGATTTGTGCATATACCCTGATGTAGACATTATGATAGGGTAAAAGCCTCCGAAATTTGACATCTTTGATAAGACAAGTGATCCCTATGCACACTTAAAAGCCTACTGCAATAAGCTTGTTGGAGTAGGAAGGAATGAAAAGTTAAGAATTAAGCTATTTATAACGAGTTTGACAGAAGAGGTACTCACTTGTTACACTCGCCAGGATCCAAGAAATTGGAGAAAATGGCAAGATATGGTAGAAGACTTCATGAACCATTTCCGGTTCAACACAGATATTACTCTAGAAAGGTTTGCCCTGGTAAATTTGCAGAAGAAACCGTCAGAATCATTTAAGGAGTATGCCCGTTGTTGGAGGTCGGAGGATGCCAAGACCCAGCCCCCGCTAGATGACAATAAGCTGGCCAAATACTTCATCAGGGCTCAAGAAGGAATCTACTTTGAAAAGATGATGAGCATGATGGGGCAGAAGTTCCCTGAACTTGTGAGATGGGAGACTTTTTGGTGGAAGGGATTAAGTCAGGCAAGATAAAATCTGTGGCCGCATTGCAAGCAGCTAGTAAAGCAACCCAGTCTTTGATAAGCAGTGGAAAGAAGAAAGGGAAGAAATGTCAGCAATAGTTCCTTGTTACCAGTCCAGTTCACCCCCTGGAAATAACTCTTACCCTCTGAACGCCTATTCTCCACACCAACCTACCTATGCTCAAGTTTACACAAGAAACCATACTATAACCCCCAACCTCAATATAACCCACCTCGTGCCCATACAAATCTAAATTCACCACAACCATACGCTCCAGTTCAGACCACCACCCATCAAAATCAACCCATCTATGCACCCCGACCTCGCCCAAATTTTGAAGAAAGAGGTCCTAGAAAGTACACCCTGATTGCTGAACCCTTGGCCCATTGTTTGAAAGGCTAAGAAGAGCTGGCTTGATATATCCAGCAGAAGGGAGGATTCCTGAACATCCTTCAATATACTTTGATGCAACCAATGTTGTGTCTACCATTTAGGTGTACCGGGGCATGATACCGAGGATTACTTCAAGCTGAAGAATGAAATTGAGTCACTGATCAAAAGTGGAGCCATTCAGTGCACCCAGCTCCGCCAAATGTGAACCGTAACCCATTACCAAACAATAGAAACGAAGTAGCTAACATGATCACTTTGGATGAAGAGTATGATTTGAAAGGGACTATCATCACAATAGGAAACACCGAGGATGCAAGGATTCTACCCCGAAGAACTCTAATGATTCCCGTACAGTTAAAATCACTAGTGAGGGTCCAGACATACCAGCAATAGTCCATCGCCGCTATTAGGAATGAGGAGGATCTAGAATACAAGACAGTCCCGTGGACACACCAGCAGAAAGAAAAGGCAAGATGACGGATTCCGCAGCGGCTCATAGAATGACCAGGTCAGGAAGGTGTTATGCTCCGAAGGAGGTAAACCGAGGAAACCCAGGAAGAGAACATATTTAGAGGAGGAATATAACAGATGCTGAGGCTGTAGAATTTTGGAAGAAGATGTCCTCTAAAGAATACCTTGTGGAGGAGCAATCAAAGAAGAACCCTACATATATATCGATCATGGATATGATAATGAGTTCTGACAGTCAAAAAGACGCTTTGATGAAATTATTAAGTGGAGTGAGCATGCCGAGCAACAATATTAGTGAGGCATTGGCAACAACCTTCGGCAAGATGGTCGAGGTGAACATGATCATTTTCCAAAGAGATGAACTTCCAGTAGAGGGCATGGGTCACAACAGAGCCTTACATATTACCGTCAAGTGCGGGGATAAAGTGGTGTCCCAAGTACTTGTTGATGGAGGATCCGGAGTCAATATCTGCTCGCTCTCTACCCTATGAGAGTTGGGTATTCATCTGAGAGAAGTAAAAGAACGCCATGTGAGAGTGATAGCCTTCGATGGATTGCATAAAGACGTCATTGGGAAAATCTATTTAGCTCTACAAATTGGACCAGTCAAATTCCCAATACTTTTTCAAGTAATGGAGATTTCATCGTCATACAACCTGTTATTAGGAAGACCTTGGGTTGCTTTTCATGCAGTCGAGATCATGCAAATCACGGAAGCAGAGAAGACTGAGTAGAATCTAGGTATGCAGTCACCATACTGATCAAAGATGGCTATAAGAGAAATGATGAAATACCGATACTGACCAGGGACCGGGCTGGGAACCCAATCAAATGGGATAATGGAGCTGATTGAACCAAGGGGGAAGAAGGGTAGGGCTGGCTTAGGTTATCAGCCTCTAATTGGGAAGACTTACACCGGTAGCTTCGGGAAGAAGGCTTTTGTGCCAGAGCATGTTTCAGTTTTGGGTCAGAGCTAAACACTAGAGGACGACATGGTTGATGGAATGGGAAGGTTGTTCATGACCATGATCGAGGAATGTTGTGACAAAGTTGATATTAAGATATCGACCATTCGGGATGTCGAACTAGGAGAGGACTTGCAGAATTGGATTGCTAGCCCATCTCTGGTTCGCCGTGAGTCTTGGTAGTGTGGAATTGTAAAACGTTTGGAAAAAAATGCACGGTCAATTGAGGCTTAAACCGTACATGTACTATTTTGTCAATTGCCTCATTGAACGCTTAGACGTTTCCCTTTGATGAAATAAAAAGAATTGGTTTCCTAAAATCATTGTAAATTTATTTATCGCTTCATTTATACTTAGTTTTTCTTTTCAGTAATCAAATTGATAAAAACCCGCATCCCACGATTATGACATGTAACAAAACCCTCAAGAAAAACGATCCGGACTATGAGGAGTACGATAAAAGCATGACGCCAGATAATCCCCCACAAGAGAACGAGTAGTTGGAAAGCCAGAAAAATCCTAACATTGAAGAGACAGAAGTAATCAACTTAGGAAGCAAAGAAGACGTGAAAGAAACTCGAATTAGTATCCATTTAGAAGCAGAGAAGAAAGACTAACTGGTCGAGCTCCTCCGATAATACATTGACGTGTTTGCGTGGTCATATGACGACATGCCCGAATTGTGTACTGACGTTGTCTCGCATCGATTGCCCACCAATCCTGCAGAACGCCAGTCAAACAAAAACCCAAAAGGTTCGAGCCAGATTTCACTTAAGAATAAAAGAAGAAGTGACCAAGCAAATAGAGGCAAACGTAGTGAGCACCAATTATCCCACATGGTTGGCAAACATCGTACCAGTACCAAAGAAAGATGGGAAGATTAGGATATGTGTGAACTATCGAGATATTAACAAGGCCAGTCCAAAGGATGATTTCCCTTTACCAAAAATTCACAACCTCATTGACAATTGTGCAAAGCATGAGCTGCAGTCATTCGTGGATTGTTTCGCCGGGTACCATCAGATTTTGATGCATGAAGAAGATGCGTAGAAGACAGCGTTCACTATGCATTGGGGAGTGCATTGCTACAGAGTCATGCCATTCGGCCTCAAGAATGCTGGTGCTACTTACATGAGGTCCATGACGATCCTCTTTCATGACACTATCCACAAAGAGATCGAGGTATATGTGGACGATGTCATCATTAAATATCGAAGGAGTGCTGAGCATTTAGGTGATCCGAAAAAGTTCTTCGAACATTTCCGGAGGTACAATGTAAAGTTGAATCCTGCAAAATGTGCATTCGGAGTCCACACTGGAAAACTATTAGGTTTCATCGTGAGCAGGAAACGGATAGAATTGGATCCTTCAAGATCAAATCCATTCAAGACCTACCGCCGCCTAAGAGCAAGAAGGACATAATGAGTTTCCTTGGCAGATTAAATTACATCAGCAGATTCATATCCCAGTCTACGGTAATTTGCGAGCCTATCTTCAAGCTGCTAAAACAGAATGTTGCTACGAAATGTACAGAAGAGTGCCAAAAAGCTTTCAATAAGATCAATGAGTACTTGTCAAATCCACTAGTATTAGTCCCCCCCCCCCAGCCCGGAAAGCCACTATTATTATACTTGTCAGTTTTGGAAAATACATTTTGATGCGTGTTGGGATAACACAATGAAACCGGGAGGAAAGAGCAGGCTATCTACTACCTGAGCAAGAAGTTTATACCGTGTGAAGCTAAATACAGTCTGATAGAGCGGACCTACTGTGCTTTGACTTGGATTGCCCAAAGGTTGAGGCACTACATGTCGGCATACACCACACATCTGATATCCCAGCTTGACCTGCTCAAGTACATCTTCTAGAAGCCGATGCCTACAGGAAAACTAGCAAAATGACAGATTCTTCTCAACGAGTTCGACATCGTGTACGTAACGTAGAAGGCCATCAAAGGACAAGCCTTAGCCGACCACCTTGCAGAGAACCTAGTAGACAAGGATTATGAGCTAGTTACCACATACTTTCTGTATGAAGTGTTGTTCGCCGGAGAGGACATCGCAGAGTCATACCCAGGATGGAAAATGTTCTTCAATGGAGAAGCAAATTTCAAAGGAGTGGGAATTAGGGCAATCTTAATTTCAGAATCAGGAAAGCATTATCCAGCATCAGCAAAGATAAGGTTCTCTTGCACTAATAATATGGCCGAGTATGAAGCATGCATCCAAAGGATTAGGATGGCTGTTGACATGAATATCAAGGAGCTTCTGGTCATATGAGATTCTGATTTATTAATACATCAAATACAAGGAGAATGGACTACCAAAAATGTCAAGATCCTTCTGTACCTGCATTGCGTAAAGGAGTTGTGCAAGAAGTTCACCAAGATCGAGTTCAAACATATTCCCAGGATCCAGAATGAATTTGCCAACGCCCTCGCAACTTTGTCATCCATGATCCAGCATCCAAATAAGAATTGCATCGATCCTAATAAGATAAAGGTCTGGGATCAACATGCGTACTGTTTCCATATAGATTGAGTAGGATGGTAAGCCGTGGTACTACAACATCAAGAGGTTTCTGGAAACAAGAGAGTATCCAGAGAATGGCACCAATGGTCAGAAGCTAGCACTCAGAAGGCTAGAGAATCACTTTTTCCTTAACGGGAAAGTCCTGTATAGGAGGACCCTAGACTTGAGTATGTTAAGATGTGTAGATGTTGCAGAAGCAACCAAATTTCTAGAAGAAGTACATTCAAGGACATGTGGACCTCACATGAACGGCTTCACCTTAGCCAACAAGATTTTAAGAGCCGGATACTTTTGGATGACCATGGAAAGCAATAGCATTCACTACTCTGTAGATGTGTCATCGGTTCCAAATTCACGAGGATTTCATCCGGGTTCCACCTAATGAGCTTAATGTGATGTGTTCGCCCTGGATGTTCGCCGCTTGGGGCATGGACGTAATTGGACCTATAGAGCCCGCTGCAACAAATGGACACCATTTCATCTTGGTAGAAATTGACTACTTCAACAAATAGATCGAAGCTTCTACATACAAAGCCGTCATGAAGAAAGTAGTGGCAGATTTCGTCCGTAACAACATAATCTGCCGATTTGGGATACATGAGTCAATCTCAACAGTGATCTCATGAGGGAGATTTATGAGAAATTCATAATCGTCCATTGTAACTCTACAGCCTACAGGCTGCAATGAATAGAGCAGTTGAAGCATCCAACAAAAACATCAAAAAGGATCTTGTGAAAAATAGTGGGTAACTACAGGCAATGGCACGTGAAACTATCCTTAGACTTGCTAGGTTATGGGACCACCGTGAGAACATCCATTGGGATAACGCCATATATGTTGGTATATGGCACCGAAGATGTGATACCCACAGAGGTCGAGATAAGGATGCCAAGTTAGATGAAGCAGAATGGATACGGGTCAGGCAGGAGTAACTCATGCTTATTGATGAGAAGAGAATAGACGAAATGTGCCATGGTCAGATGTATCAAAATAGGATGGCCAGTGCATTCAACAAGAGGGTGAAACCTCGACAATTTACACAGGGGAAGTTGGTTTTGAAGAAGATATTCCCTCATCAAGAAGAAGCCAAGGGAAAGTTTGCGCCAAATTAGCAGGGTCATTATGTGGTCCATCGAGTATTGCCGGGAGGAGCTCTGATCTTGGCAGCGATGGATGGGAGAGTCAGCACAAAGCCCACAAATTCATATGCAATCCAGAGATACCACATTTGAAGACAGTAGAGTTAGGTTTTGGTTGTAGCAGAACTATGCCCGACCTGACTTCCCACGGTGGAATACATAGGCAACCCACAGAGGGTCCAGACTCTCTCTCCCCCTCTTCTTCTATAATAGAAAAGCCAAATATCATTTTGTATGTATTCGGAACTATGCCACGACATGATTTCCTTTGGCGAGAATACATAGGAAATCCTCATCGGATTCAGTATCTATTGTAATTGAACTACATTCTGACCCGATTCTATTTGGATACGTAGGAATTCTGAGTCAGACTTGGCCACTTCATTTTCAATCTCATCATTTTGCATCTATTGTAATCGAACTACATTTTAACTTGATTCTATTTGGATACGTAGGCTGCCTAAGTCAGGCTCACTTATTATCCTCATCACTTTGTTACCTATGAACTACGTTCAGACCTGATTTCATTTCAGATACGTAGGCAACCTGAAAAGGTTTGGTCATAACCCTAGGAAAACCTTTGTAACGCATTCATTTAAATTAGGACCCAATCACAACGGCAAGAAGCTACGTCATCAGGGGCATCTCCAAGAATCAACGTCAATGGGATAGAGTCTTCTAGAGACAACGTTTGTGTCTGAGGGAATTTCTAAACATGTCATAATTCGGAACGAGGGAATTTGCCATAAAATGGATGATTTTCAAAATTACTTTTTTCTAAACACTATCATTTCACCTACCGAACGTCATGGCATAACCTCACCAGACCCGAGGCAAAGCTAGGACTATGGTTAACACAAACCAACATCCCTCCCCTATTAAGAATTTTTCTTTGAGCACAGGACCGACAGGATATAAGGAAACGCCAGGGCACGCTCAGAGCAACGATGGATCCGCTACTCTCTCAAAACTATCATATGTCTTTTATTATTTAAATTATTTCCTACTAACTCCCAAATCCTTTCCAGGTATTCTTGAACCAGGTCTCCAACACGATCATTAGCATATTGTAAATAGCAAACCGTCTGCTTAACCAAGCGGAGCGCTTTGTATATAGCGAGTTGCTAGCCCCGCCAACCGGAGCCATGTATATAGCAAACCGTCAGCTCAATCAATTGGAGCTCCCTGTACAAATCAAGTCGTCGGTGTTGCCAATCAAACCCTGTATATAGCAAATTGTTCGCTTTTCCAACTGGAGCATTTTGCACTACCACTCCACCATATCGAAGAATACAAATAGATAGTCTTCCAATCTTGCCATACGTTCTTCCGCTCGACGGTCACAATTAGTTTTGCAGTCAAGAGTATCTCTTGGGCATGCTCCTTGTTTCCTTTATTTCATCTTGAATATTTTGATATTTTTATCATGCAACTTACAGGCATTTTATATTTTTCAAGTCATAAACTCCTATCGTGCAAATATACTTCACATTTCAATGAAACTACTCCCATTGTGTGGCGATATTCCCATCGTGTAGAGATATTTTATATTTCAAGTGAACTACTCCCATCGCGTGGAGATACTCCCATCACGCGGAGATACATTCGACATAACAAGTCAATTACTCCCATCACGTCGGAGATACTCCTATCGCGAGGAGACTTAATGTTTGGCAGTTGCGTAACGGTACACAACCTGGCTAGCAATCGAATCACATTCAAGTATCACGTAGTCCCGATCCCAAATAACGGCTAGCCGGCAGCCAGGCATCATCATTCATGTATCATTGACATTACATCTTAACATATATGTATTACGATATATGGATATGTGTATCTTTTTTTTTTGCAGGACCAAACATCGCGACGTGGAACTTCTTCTAAGCAGCTAACCAAGCTACAATACTATAAGGGACAACAAACTCATAAGTGGTCCAAGGATCAAAACTCAAACTCGAATACGATCAGTGGAACTCTAATTCGTCAAATTTTTCAAATCAAGCCGCAATTTGGAGCAATCATGGGTACCAAAATCTTTTATCTCGCAGTATCGTCATAACACGATACTCGAGCAGTTCCTGCAAGCATCGCCTTCTCCAAATAATCATTCCAGAACTACATGAGGCATGATCCTTTGTAAGTCCAAGGTATGTAAGCAATTCAAAGCAAGAATTCAGCCTCAATTCTTCCTTAAATCCTTCCATAATTGTACAACTCGATCTTCCTTAAATACATAAGTCATTCTTGCAATGTATGCCTAAAGTCAAGATAAAATTGATCTTGGTTCGATTTGTTTGTCCGAAAACTGTCGTCTCCGATCAAAAAAGGGCAGCTGTTGACAATCAATTTTGACCCTCCCTTTTATAATAAATTTACTTGCACTTAGTAATTTTCAATAAGTATTGAAAATGTTTCTGATTAATAAAACTTATTTTTTTAAATTAAGTAATTAATGGTGTTAATTAATAATTTAGTATGATATAATTATAAATATATTACTTTTATTATTTTTGAAACTATTGAAATAACTTTTATATTCATTATATAAGTTTATAATTGATTTAATAAGGTTATTCCTTAATTTTGGTAAAATACCCCCATTATTTCAAAGCAAGTCCGAAATTAGTGTAGTTAAAAGGAAAATAAGATATTTAATAATTAGTTAACTAATTACAATAATTATTAATGTATTTGATGATTACAATTCTTACTATATTTTGTTGAAATTTATTAAGTTTATTTAAATTAATTTTTAAAGGTTAAAGACTAAAAGTCTACTATTGCAATTGCACTATTAAATACAATGTGGTTGTTTTTTAAATTAAATTCAGCCCAAAAATACTGGCCCAAAGCCATTTGATCCGGTCCAAACAACCCATCCAGACCAAGCTGGCAATCCGCGCCACCCTTCTTAGCCAACCAAATTATGACACGTCACCTCCTCACAACACTCACAAAGAAACACAACTAATCCAAGTCGTCCATCCTTTAGAACAACAACCCATATTTTTATCTCATTTTTTCTTTTAATTTTGACACCCCATCAAATTTAATCTCAACTGTCCAAATCCAAAAATACAAGGCTTATCATATTTTCTCGTTTTAATTGTTTAATCTCGGAATTATTAGGACCGTTGATCTAAAGATCTAGCGGCCCATATTACATCCTCTATTTTTAACCCTTAGAGACCAGCCCAACTATCCCTAACCCTAATCTTTTCCCTCTTTGAACCGTCGCTCCCCTTTCCCCTTCCTTCTCAATTCTTTCAACCCACAGAACAAAATCAATCACAGACCTTGCACAAATTCATGCAAGGTCATGAATCAGATAGAAAATCATCTCCTTTGTCTTCGCTATCTGCGATACTCTACTATTCCTTGCTCGTTTCATCACTTGAGATTCAAACGCCCAAATCCGAAAGCCTAGATTCTAAGGTGAAATGTACAATTTTCAGATATCTCCTATGCTCTGTTACGGCATGTATGGTGTAATTTTCAGGGTTATCATCATTATTCTTGGTCCAAAGGTCAAAAGTAGCGACCCCTGGATATTTGGGCTTTTATCAGTGGATTTGCTTTCAACGGACAACTTCCCCACCTCCACCAATCATCATCTTCCACTATACAATTTGAATTCTGTTGAACCTTAAGGCATTGAATGCCACTATAAATACGAGCTTTAATGCTCTCACCTGATCATCACCTAACAAGCAGAAACATTGACCTAACTACAATATCATTTACTACGCTTAAGTTTTGAGTAGCAAAATCAAGATAGGGTTTCTAACTAGGTTTTGATTTCTTTCTGGTTCCGAGCTTTACACTGATCGGAGTTTGAGTTTCTAATTCTTAAATGACTAAGCAAGACTCTCATTTGGTTTGCTGCTCAAAAGAAGGTCGGTGAGCCTCGACCTTTCTTTTGTTTTAATCATATAATTGAAATCATGTTTATTCTATTGCTTTCTTATTAATTGACTTTGTTTCTGATATGTTATAGTGAATTGTCTCTATGTGTTTGTCATTAGCTCATGATTGATCACTAAACGTTAGAGTTATAAGTTTTTCTGCCTTGTTGAGTGTAGGACTGTGTATTTAACTCCTAATGAGCCCAAAATGATTGAGAGATTTCTTCAGAGGTTATATCACTTGTTTAAGTGTAGCCAAATTTATTTGCTAATCCCTGTCTTTTAAGAATTCTGAAGTGGATTGTTAACCCCTATACTTAGTGAGAAGCGAAGTTTTAATCTATGTGTAGACTTTCATTAAGTGTAGATATGGCTAAGTATGTAACTGCAGTTGAGAGTTGTCATAAGTATGAACCTGTAAGTACGATTAGTGAGGTTAATACACATGATTGATGATTTCACTGTGATGTTATTGACTTGACATGTATATTTGACATGTAAGCATAGAGATGTCTTTTCCTCATGCTAGCTGGTAAATAAAATGTCTTATCTGTTGTTAAAAGTTTGAAAAATTACAATTTCATTGATGAACTCACATTTTAAAAATTTCAGTGAAAGATTGGGCTTGACTGTTATACTTGGAAAGCATATCTAATCTTTCGCAATTGTGAACAAGTTGAACATGATATCTTTTGAGTTATTTTTTTATTGTCTTTATCATATTTTGAGTTGTTATTGATTATTGTTAGATCCTGACTTTCTTCCAAGCTCGTCGCTTTTTTCAGCCCGAGGTTAGGTTTGTTACTTATTGAGTATATGAGATTTATTGTACTCATACTACACTCTGTACTTTTTTGTGCAGATCCAGGTACTTTCAGGCGCAGTGATTGCTAGAGTTCGCACTGGTACCAGCTTGTAGATACTACGAGGTAGCTGCTATGTCGTTCGGAGACCTTGAAGTTCTATTCCTTTTATTTCTGATATCATTGTTCTATTGTTCAAATAATATATTGAAGATTTGGCTATGTATTTTGAGATTATGTAGTGTTCATATAATCGTTGACACCAGATCTTTGGGATGGTTGTAGTTGTGTTATCGTTGTTTTCTCATATATTTCGTTGTTCAGAATATTAAGTTCTGTTTATTGAGTTCATCGTTAATGTGAAACTGTTAGCTTACCTAACAAGCAGTATTAGTCACCATCACGGCTCCTCTAGGAATTTGGATCGTGACAACTACTTCATTCACTTTTATCTTTAACCACCACCATTATCACAGTCCACCATTATCGATTACCAACCACAATTATCGCCGCCCACCATTTAGGAGAAACCCATAATTGGCAGTTGATTTTACGAGATAACAAGGTCTTTTATTTTTTATGATGTAACTAGTAATTGAATATGTTTGGCTTTTGTCTTTAAGCTATATAATTGTGGAATTAGTAATTCAATAAGTGAAGTAGTAGTTTTCAACTACGTAATATATATTTCGATCTCCAAGCGCTAACAGGGTCTCTTGACTTCTCTATCTTCTTTTTTTATTTACTTTCTACTTTTCTTTAGCTTGGCATTTTCTGAAATAAACAAGTTCTCGATTTTGCTTTGTTTTCCAAGTTCTCAACTTCTCATGATCTCCACTTGTAAGCGAAGGACACATGCAAGGAGAGATTTATGTAAATTTCCACATTTGTTGATGGCATGAGCTCTAGTGTGTTTCTCTCGGCATACATTCTTATAAATTAACTTTTGAGGTTAAATTATGTTAAATGTCTGCTGATCTCATAACATGATATCCGAAATATGCATATTCTCTACTCTTAGTTTATACGATGTTGGATCCTCAATATTATGTTGTCCACACTACCTTGGCAGTGCGAGGGGGTATTAGTTCTTATGATTTTTGACAAAAAGTTTATTTCCTTTGAGAAAATCTCCTTTTGCAAGCCATCATTTTTTTCCCTTTCAAATTGGTTGCATATTAATGAATATGATTTGTGATAGCACAATAAATGAGAAGATCTCTGCTCAAGAAATCGGTATATAAAAACACAAGAATTATTTTTATACTGAAAAAGGTACATCCACACATAATTGAATTTACAACAGAACAACAACAACAACAAAAATCCCATTGTAATCTCCCAGATGTGGGATCTGGGAGGATAGTGTCTACGCAGACCTTACCCCTACATTGTGGAGATAGAAAAATTGTTTCCGATAACATAATTGAATTTCAAAAGAAGAAAAAACACAAAAAGATTAACAAATTAAAGCCGGTAAAATTAAAGAAAACGAATGATCTTAGTCCCATATCATGACTATAGAAATAGTCCCAACTCCTAAAAACACAGCAAAAAACTTGAAGAATTGAGTGTCAAAATAACATTTGTTCTGTGGCCTAAAACCTTTTGATATAAGGTGATTTATTGCCACATATATGAAAACTCCACAAGCAATTCCCATGGAAATGGCATAAGTCCAATCTGCTGTTTTTCCTTCACTTGTAGCATCAATTGCAATTCCTATTCCAACACCTACAGGGCTTGAAATAGCAAAGGCAAAAGAGTAAGCACAAGTAAGTAGAAATGGCCTCTTAGGTATCATCCTTAGAAGTGCAATTCCCATTGCAACGGCTGCAAATATCTTGTGCAATGAAATTGTCCACAGATTTCTCCATGCTTCTCCCTTTGTAGCTGAAACACAATTGAAGGAATGCAAATTGAATTTACGAATTATTCATTGACGGTTTAAAGTATTTAACTATTAAATCACTTATAACGTAATTACATGTGAATTTTTATAATAGATAATAATTGGTAACCTGATAAAAATAGTACAAATATCTTTACATGATTAGCGCAAAAGACTTATATACATATATCAAGGATTTATGCTGCAGAGAAGTACATTATCATAGAAGATCACAGAAAGCAATTAGATAGCAAAACTAAGGATTACAAAAGCAAATATGAAATGAAAGCAAAGAAGTAGAACTCTTATGTTATTTGTCTTTTTTTTTTTTTTTTGGTGTAAAGAAAAATATTATTAATCTCCAACCAACCAAATATACAGTCAAATCAAATATGTACAAACTAGAGGAAAGTTCCTTCTAGTCGCAAAAGTTCTCCTGGCTAATCGATTTTTCCTATCTCTTTGTGCTATACAATTCCTCCATCCATTTTCTACTATCCCTACTCTCTTTTCTGATGTTTTGCATATTCAATCTAACTTTACATTCTTGTTTAATCTGTTTACATACTACCATTGGACTAGGTACTATGTTGTTCCAGATTGCATCATTCCTTGCTTGCCAGATTTTGTACACCAATGTTGCCAAGGTTGCCAATATAAACTTCCTGCACATTTTGCCTTTGATCTTCCTTGTTAATATTTTACACAGCTCTTCATATCTGGTGTAATCCTGATTCCTTGCCACTCCAACAGAAGTCCCAAACATTCCTTTAAGAAATGACATTCAAAAAACAGATGCTGGATTGTTTCTATGCTTCCTCCACACATTTCACATCTTGTCTCTTGACATACTCTAATTTTTTGCAGCCTTTCCTTTGTCAGCAGCCTTTTATGTACTGCCTTCCAGCTTATAAAACTGTGCTTTGGGACATTTAGTGTATCCTAAATCCACTAGCCCAAGGCCAATCATTCACCTCCCCTTTCCTCCAGTGATATCCCTTTTGTATGAAATACCTTCCTCCTATCTGTTGCCATTCATTTCCTACATATCCCCTCTTGAACTTTTCCACTATGTTGCATATTCTCTTCCGGTACTAGTTACAATCAGTTGGTGGCAAGTATTGCTTCCAACTGGCACCTTTTATGTAAATGTGATCAATCCACTTCACCCACAAATTGTCTGCCTTTTGAGCAATATTCCACACATATTTTGTTATCACTGCCTCAATCCATATTATACAATTTTATTATTCCTAGACCTCCTTTTTGTTTTGGTCTACAAATAGTGTCCAATGCAACCAAAGGGACTCTATTAATCTGTTCTCTTCCATCTCATAAGAAATTTCTACATATTGCATTAAGCTTTTTTAACACCGTCTTAGGCAGGATGAAGATTGATGACCAGTATGTGTGTACTTGTAAAAGAACTGAGTTAATTAATTATATTCTACTAGCATATGAAAGATTCCTCGAGCTCCAGATCTTTAGTCAAGCAGTAATCCTATCGGCTAGTACTTCACAGTCCATGTTGGAGATCTTCTTTGCTGAGATAGGCACCCCCAGGTATCGAAATGGTAATGCCCTTCTCTGATAACTAGTTTTCTCACATAAATCTTCTAATAGTTGGGGTTCCATATTATCACTGAAAATATTTGACTTTCCTGCATTAGTGCTCAAGCCTGAAGCATTAGAGAAAGACTACAGTCCTCTTAGTAAAAGCATTACTGACTGATAGTTGCCTCTGCAAAATAACAGTATATCATCTGCAAAACAAGATGATTCAATTTCCATCCTTTGCATTATTGTGATACCCAAAGTCTCTCATTTCAGCTACCTTATTCAAGATTCTAGTAAGATATTCCATGCACACTACAAAAGCAGGAGTGATATTGGATCACCCTGTCGGAGACCTCTCTTCCCTGTAATACTTCCATATAGCCCCCCATTTATTGCTATGCTATATTGAGTAGTAGTTACATGCCATTATCCACTTAATGAATATTTGAGGGAAATTCATTGCATGGAGCATTTCTTTCACAAATGACTACTCTACAGTATCATATTCATTTTTTAGGTCAATCTTGATCAAACAGCTCTGAGTAGTATTCTTCCTGTTGTACGGCCTTACCAAGTCCTGACGAATTAGAATATTTTGCATAATGGTTCTCCCTGCAATAAAGGCACTTTAGTTTGCAGAGATCAGAGTTGGTATTACCATTCTGATCCTATTACATAACATTTTAGATATCACCTTCTAGACAGTATTACATCCTGTTATAGGTCTATAGTCTCCCACACTAACAGCATGAGAACTCTTGGGTATAATGGTCATCACTGTGTGATTCCACACTCTTAGCATTTTTCCTGTTCTGAAGAATTCCGTTACAGCATCCACTCATCTTTTCCCACCACTTCCCAACTATATTTGAAGAATTTACTTCCATAGCCATCAGGACCTGGTAATTTTTCTCCATTAATTGCCCACAGAGCTGTCTTAACCTCTTTTTCTGTAAATTTTTCTTCCAACAATCTCCTTTGTGTTTTAGTAACTATTGGTCCTTGTCGAACCAAGCTACTATTGACATGCTCCATGTCCCTCCTGTTAGTACCCAACAAAGTAGTGTAGAACTCAACAAAAGATTTAGCAATTGCATCCATCTCAGTTACATTTTCTCCTCGTGAATCAGTTATAGAAAACACTCTATTCATATTCCTCCTGGCCTTGATTATACTATGAAAGAACTTGGTGTTTAGGTTCCCTTTTTCCAGCCACTGCACCTTGTTTTTTTGACTTAGATATTGATATCTAGCTTCATTCAATCTCTTGTAATTGCTACTCAGCCTTGCTTCTTCTTCTTGTAGCTATTGGTTTAAAGGACTCTTCTGCAATCTACCTTGACATTGCATTAGTTCTTCCAGTGCTTTACCTGCCTGCCTTTCTATATGATTGAAGTTTTCTGTATTTAACTGCTTTAATTTTCCCTTCAAAGCATTTAGTTTTTCCACCAGCCCATACATTTTGGTCCCAGTTTTATCTATCCCCCATCCTTGTTTAACTTTTCTCCTTGTACTCTGGTACTAAACTCCACATGTTGAAATACCTGAATATATGCTGATTTTTTGTTCCCCAGCCCATCTTATTATTGCAGGACAATGATCAAATGTCCCTTCACTCCTATATTATACTTCTGAGTCTGGTAGAGCCATTATCTATTAATTGTTCATTAAAACCCTGTCAATCCTACTATAAACCCTGTCTGTACTTCCCTGCCTGTTGTTCCATGTAAAGAAGGCCCCAGAAGACTTCATATCCTGCAATTTACAGTCCTCTACACATTTCTTGAAGTCTCTTTGTAATTGAACTCCCAATCCTTTCCCCTCTTATCAGGACACAGTTGAAGTCTCCCATTACTGCCCAAGGCTCTGACGTATGGTCATGAATATCCTTAATATCTTGCCATAATTTCCTTCTCAATGCAACATCATTGAACCCATATACCATTGTAACTTATAGCTTCCTATTTGGACCCCTGTGTTGTACTTCACAATGTATTAGTTGTTCTATGACTTCACATATACTAACATCAAATACCATAGGATTCCAAAAAAGACAAATTCTTCCTTCTTTATGATGATTTAGATTAGTACTATACAACCATCAATTACATAGGTTAAGAGCAGCTCTTTGTGCCTTGGCTCTGTTAACCTTAGTTTCCAAGAGACCAAACAATCCAGCTTGAGAGTTATGCATAAACAGATTTGATTTCCTTCTGTTTACCTAGATTTTTTAGTACCTTGGCATTCCAAAATCCTATTTTACCCATGAGTTGGTGGATTTCCCCCACCCTTGCCCATTTCAGCCTCTCGTTTGCCTATATTTCCAAGCTCATGTGTTACTAGTTGCTGCCCTGCATGACTAGTATTTGCCCCTTCTTCATTTTGTTGTTATCCTAAAGTAGCAAATGTATTACCTACCTTAAGTGGTATTTTTTGAACCACCACTGCTTTTTTCACATACTTTCCAGCTTTATAACCTTGATTATTGGTTTGGTTCTTCTCCCCTCGGCCCACCTCTATTTGCTTGCTTTCCACCTTTATTATTCTATTGCATTTCTTCACCCTTTTGTGTTGTTGGATCTTTTTGTTTCTCTTTTCCCTCTCTCTGCTGGTCTACCTCCATGTATTCCTTTGTCTCTTGTTGTTTCTCAGTCTTCCCTCTTTACTTCTGTAGGAATTTTCGACACTCGATCATTTCATGCCCATAATTCTTGCATTTCCCACATAATACAGGCTTCCACTCATAATGAACTAACTGCTCAGATAATTTTTTCACACTCATTCTCAAATCTAATGGTTGTCGAGTATTTTTTTTTATTCAATTTTACTTCCACCAATAGTCTTACATACTTTATTCCTTTTTAGTAGTAGCAATATCAGCCTTGAGAGGTTTTCCAATTAGACCTGCTATTTTTGTAAGAGCCGCTTGTCCCCAATACTTGATGTCTAGCCCTATCAATCGTACCCAAATAGGAATCTTCTCAATTTGTTCTGTGATCTGCATATCTAGTTTTCATGGCTTCACAAATTATAAGCTTTTTATCAAACATTTGGACTCCTTCTTCCACTACTTTGCTTCTGCTTTCAACACTATGAAATTTTACCAAGAACACCCCTCTGTTTAATTGCGGTACTTTGTCAATCCCAAATGAATGCCAGATTCCCCTAAAATATCCATCCATAACTACCTGTGATGGATTAGAACCTAGGACATAGCACACCACCACCGTTGTCCAATACTCAACCTCATCCTTAATGTCTGCCATTGTAATTTTCACATTCGTTTCAGTACTTTCCTCAATTAGGTCCAGCCCTTTCTCTATCGGTATCGAACTCACAACATTACTCCATGACTTAGTAGTTGATTCTAGAGTTTTAGTCGAACCTGAAGTTTTGGTCGCCATTGTTTCCTCTTCTACAAGGTCTGTCCATGATGCCATGTTTGACGCTTGAATTTTAGTATTTCTCCTCTTCCCTCCCTACGGTGTTGCTGGATTGGATAATTGATTAGCATCCAAAGGTATAATCCCTTGGATTGCGTTGATGTTTTTACTTTCTTCGCATCTCACGATTGCGGCACTCTCTTTCTCACTAAATTCATTGTCTGACTGCCTTGGATCTTCTGACTTCCCCTCCCGTCTTCGATTTTCTCGCCATTTCAGTTGTCGCTAAGAGAAATTCTCATCCTAGAGAGAGAAAGTCTAAGTTGGTCTTATGTTATTTGTCTTGTCCTCCATGTGTAACAAAGTCCTTGGATATTCAAGGTTAATAACAATTTACAACAATAATAATTGTCATTTAAGATTTGTAAGAATGATCGATATTTAATTTCTCAAAAGAGCTATAACTTGAGAATTGAGCTTAGCTGGAAATAATCTTGGTAATAGGTCTACTTCCAGGTAAAATTGAATTTGTCTAAGAGTATTATAAATTTTATACACTAATAGTATATAAATTTATACACCATCAGATTAAGTTGAAGTAATAATATGCTATATTTTGTTAAATTAAAATAGTTGTGTAAAAATTATTTACAGTGTTAATGTTTGTTGGGTTGTTGCCCATTGTCCAGCCAAAGACTCAAAAGCTTAATCTTCTTCTCTTTTGATTTTCATTGCTATTTGAAATTGTTTTAATTTAATTTTTATTCGTATTTAAAATTGGATTTTAATTTTATTTTTGCCTTTAAGAAAAAGAACATTATTATTTATAAATAGAGCGACTTCATAGAAGTATTCTATGCTTATTGTCATTAGTCTTTGAAAGACTATACCACATAAATGAGATTTTTGAGAGACCATCCATCAAGAGAGAAGAGAAAAGAAGGGTATATTTTGCTGCAGATCTAATTATATTTTTCGATTAGTTTATGTTGCATCGGGCTAAAATTTTTAAAAGTATTTCTAACATCTTGGTCGTTGATTTAAATGGTGAATATCAAATTTGGAGACTTGTAACATCAAATTTCAAGCTCTGAACAATAGCTTTGTTTTAGATAATAGCTCCATGTTTAGCACTTGTATGTAGACAATTTAAAGAATTTTTATAATCCTCTTATTGTAAGAACTTTTATAATCCTCTTAAGGAATTCTTCATTAGAAAACTACACCTAAGATGCCTTAATTGAATGGTTTGGCATAGAGGATGAATAGAACTCTAGTTGAGAGAATTATATGCCTTCTTTTAGAGCTAAACTTTCAAATTCCTTTGGGCAGAAATAGTTAATGCGGTTACTTTGGATGGTGGTGTACAAGATTGAGTTTGGTTTTTCAAAGCCATTTCTTATAAGAGTTTTAGTGTGTAACTTTTGTATGTTAATCCTAAAGATGAGAGATTGAAGTTGGATATCAAAACTAAATAGTACATGTTCATCGATCATGGTCAAAAATGATTTTAGGTATTGTTATTACTATCGGTTGATAAGAAACTTATTTGAAGTCCTGATGAGTGTTCTTTGAAGACCGACTATAGAAGACATTTACAAAACTGAGAAGACAAATTCTCTGAGTAATGATGGTTAGTTGATGTTGATCCAGTTCCTATTACTAAGGCACCTATATTCACGAAAGAATCCAAAACAATAATAATGATGATGATCAAATCAAAATGATCATCAGTGTGTAAATCCTATAGATTCTCTAGTTGATGATGTTGCGGTTGAACAACAACTAATTCTTGTTCAGGTAACTACTTTGAATGATCCCGAAACCTTTGTTAAAAGATCTATAAGGGAGAATTAAAAGTCCACACATTATTCTCCTCGTTAGTATGTACTTACATGGGAGAACCACTAAGTTATGATTAAGCCATGTAAGATACTCACAAAAAGCAGCATGAATAATCCATAAAAGATGAGATAAAGTCACTCAGACGTGAGTTAGTGAAATTGCTAAAAGGGAAGAGAGCTTTATCAAACAAATGAATTTTCAGAGTAAAATAAGATCAACATACTTTTGTGCCTAGGTACAAGGCGAGGTTAGTTGTTAAAGATTTTGGACAGAAAAAAAAGTTGATTTTGATGAAATTTTCTCCCATGTTGTGAAGTTGCCTTCTATTCATGTGGTTCTGGACTTAGCCATAAGTCGAGATTTAGATGTTGAAAAGATGACTGTCAAGATTTCTTTTTTCATGGTGATTTAGATGAGGAGATTTATATTGAGTATCCTAAGAGTTTCGTAATTAAGCATGTTGATAAGCATGAGTTTTGCACACAAAAAAATTGGCAAGCATGAAACTCGGCAATTTGCTCTACTTGAAGACATATTTGGCTGGTTGGCTGGAGGGGGAGTTTGTTGGACCATTGACTGTTGTCCAGCCCAAGGTACAATGACCTAATCATATTCTCTTTTGATTCTCACTCCTATTTGAAATTAGATTTTGGTTTTTATGCCTATTTGAAGTTAGTTTTGGCTTTAAGAAAAAGCACCACTCATTATCTATATATAGATCAACTTTAGAGAACTTTTTTATGCTCTTTGTCTTTAGTCTTTGAAAGACTTTAGCACATAAGATAGATTTTCGGAAGAGCATCCATCAAGAGAGAAGAGAGAAGTAAAAGTGTTCTTTTTGCTACAGATTTTTACTCCGACCAGCCAGCTTTAAATTATGTTTTTTAATTTGGTCACCACTAATCGGGCTAAAATTTTAATTGGGTATTAGTAACATCTCTCTAGTTGATTTTAGTGGTGGAGGCTGAACTTGGAGGCTTGTAGAATCAGATTATAAGCCCTAAACAGTAGCTCGATTTTGGGTGATTTCTCTCGATTTATTTTTGCTTTTGTTGCTTCGTATTTGACGCTTGTTATGTAGTCAATTTGAAAAATTTTTGTAACTTTTTTATTGTTATAGTGAAGCTTTTTAGGTTTCTGTTAAAATTTGGTATTCCTTTTTTTTTTAATTCTCGGATTCGCCTCTTTTCATCATAACAATGTCTATAACTAATAGTTAGAATCTCCTAGAAATATTCCCTCCATACAATGCCTGAAAGGAAATTTATACTACAAATAAAGCAAGAAAGTCAAAATTTTCAATTCTCTAAATTCATATACTAGTAGGAGTAGTTAATTTAATTACCTGATACCCCAACAGCAATGCCTTCAAAAATAGAGTGGAAACACAATGCAAGAATGAGAAGTATTGTGTCCCCAAATGAAGTTGTCTTGAGAAAAGGATTTGTTTCCCCATGTCCCGTCTCAGTATTATTAGCTGACCTTCCTCCTTCTACTTCAACTTTGGTCTCACTTGATTCATGACCCTTTGTCACAAACATGATAATGCAGTCACTAAACATGGTGAGAAGGTAGCCTGCCAAAAAAAAAATCCAGTTTATTAGAAGCACATAATGAAAAAGAAATTCACATATTTTATCTAATTGCAAGTCTCTCATTCTTGTAATCAATACAGACTTAGGTAAAGGTAGATTATTCTCATGTTATTCTCATTATCATTATTATAGTTATTATTTACACACACGCATATATATATATGTATGTATGTATTTAACTTATTTTTCACTTTTATCTTATTTGGTGTGATGACAATATAAATTAAGCTTAAATGTAGAAGTGACATATAGCCGTTCCCAACTTGTTTGAAATTACAACGCAGTTGTTATTACAGGCCTCTCGTGATTATGCTGGGACTAAACTGGCTTTGATCGTATATATAGGGATTGAAACGAGGATGCTGACGACATTGCAAAAATTAGTTTAAGGGGAATGAAAAAGAAGATCTCTTTTCTAAAATTCCATCCTCTTCTGTTTCAAAATGTTATAGATGTACTAGACTTCAAAGGAGCAAATTTCACTAGAAATTAAAGTTCCTAGGTGTAATATGACGCTGTGTAATATTAGTACTATATAATATCAATATTTAGTAGCAAAAAAAAAAAAAAAAAAAAAAAA
>MCJB01049563.1:146039-156410 GCA_002018475.1 Nicotiana obtusifolia | reverse complement strand
AAAAAAAAAAAAAAAAAAAGTAAAAGAAGGTACCTGCAGAAGCCAACATGAAGGAAAAGGGGTACTCTTTTTCAGTAAGTACAGCAAACGTTGCAGCAGAATCACTCAAGAAATGCATCAAAGAAGTCCCTAAGAAAACACCACCAGCAAATTGAGTCCCTAACAAGAGAAAATTCTCGTTCCATCGATAAAAATATGGCGAAACTCCACCAGCAAATGTGCTCACAAACAGTATGATCAAGCAATAAACTTTAACAAGAATCAATCCCTTTGCGCGCAAATTAGTATTCTCATGATCTGAATCATGATCAGCACCACCATGACCATTGATAGTGAAAAATTGCAAGAACAAGAAGAGAGCTAGTGTTATAAGAGTAGTTGACTTTTTGATAGAAGCCATGATCATTTTCTTGTTATTGTGTTGTGCTATGAAGTTAGTTATGTTAGTTAATCTTTTTCTTTTATGACTAGACTGAGAATTTGATGATAGTATTTTTGCAGTACAAATTTGACCTTGGATGAGATTGTAGTACAAACATGTTTGTACAAATTAAACTGCAGATTAGCCGGCTTCTTAGGAGTTGACGACTTCATGGATATTGTAAATTATATTGAGCAACATCTGCCGAGAAAACTAAATAATATAGCAGTGTGGTGAACATAAACTTCTACGCTTCTAAATAAGGACAAAGATGTTTAAAAATGGAAGCAGGATAAGATAACATATTAGTGAAGGGGAGCCTTGGAATAAACGGTAAAGTTGTTTGTGTGTGACCTATAAGTTACGGGTTCGAGTCGTGGAAGCAGTCACTAATGCTTACATTAGAGTAGACTGTCTATGTCACACCCTTTATAGTGCGGCCTTTCTCCCGACCCTACTTAAAAGCGGAATACTTTGTGCATCTGGCTACCCATAACATATTAGACAATAAGCTGGGCAAAAACCATTTACAGATTTCTCAAAGGGGTTGCCCCAACCCCCCACCTCTCAACCGTTTTGGTGAAGTCAGTCAGAAAACATTATGAACATAGTGGGATATTGTCTATTTTAGTTCCAAGCCCGCCAGTGCTGGCCTAAGGATGAAGCTGCGCAGCTGCTTTGAACCCCATAATTTTTGGGGCCCCAAATTTTCCTAATAGGTTATATGGTAATTTAATTTTAAAAGAATATTTAGTGTTCTAAATGAAAAGGTACAAATTTTCATAATAAAAAAGTGAGATTAAATTGTTGAGCATAAATTGGAAAAAAAATATCTTTTTGAGAATCACTCTCTGAACCATTAATTAAGAAAGAATTCGATTAATAATTCATAACTCAAAAAAAGGTTGAAACTTTAATATGATTCCAAAATGTGCCATGGATAAATTTTAACAAACAATAGTAACCTTAAATTAGGAAGTATGTCTCGAAAAAGACTAAATGGATTAGATAAAATTAATAACTTTGCATTAAAAACTTAGAAAAATAGAATTTAAATGAAATTATATGTGAATTTTTCTTCTTTTTTTATTTATAAAAAAATAAGGCATCTCATGAAGTTTTGCTTTAGGCCTCTATGTTTATTGAGCCGCCGATGAAGCCAGCACTCAGCACTCAGCACTCAGCACTCAACATCTTATATGTAGCTTTTTTTCTTATCAACTTTCAATTTGGGACTTTGTTCGCACACCTAACAATCTTCTCTTCCAACTAAATACCACATGTTTTATCACCAAAATTCATAGGCTTATCAAAAAAATGTAGTGTGTGTCCCTCACATTATCCAAGTATTTCTTAGCTCTATGAACCAAGGCATAAGATCTACTTTTCGCCATCAACATACTCGTCCCACCGAATAATCAGCTCTGGCTAATGAGGTGTTGATTCCTTTTGCCCCATTGGTCATTTGAAATTATATATTCATGGATGTGATCGGAGCTGTCATATTCAAGATCGGTAACTATCAAAAATTATATCTAAAAAATAAAATAAACAACGTGTTGAGAGATAACATTAGTTTTATGGGATGAAATGTGGTTCAATCATTTGGGTATGCAGACAACAACAACAATCCAGTGAAATTTCACTAGTGAGGTTTGAGAAGAATAGTGTGTAGGCAGACCTTACTCCTACCCTGAGGGATAGAGAGGCTGTTTCTAATAAATTTTCAGCTGAAGAAGACGACAAAAAACAGTATATCAGTACCATCAATAAACCTCAGACATTTGGGTATGTTGACTATGTCCAAAAAAAAACTTGTTTCGTCATGAATGACGGCAACTGCAAGCAGTATTGGCTCTATTATACGGATCATGCTCTTTTATGGAAGACTAATTTAGTATCTTGAATTATTTCATGGTTTGCCGCGCAGAACCTTCAACCAAGATAATGCAGCCTCATAATTAATACATTCAAACAACAACAATGATAACATACATAACTCAGTGTATTCCTACAAGTATTTTATACGAAGTACGGTGATTGTTTCCAATAGACCCATAATACTGATAAATGAAAAGAGGGAGTGGATAAGGTGCTCTAAACTAGAACCATGTTCTCCCACAGAAAAAGAAGAAATCGCATGAGTACCTATTAACCTTCTACCCTAATCCTCGAAATTCATGCTATCCTTTCTAGGGTCATGTCATTGGTAAGCTGAAGATGCATATGTCCTATCTAATCACCTCTCTCATTCTTGCTCGGTCTACTTCTACCTCTCCTTGGACCCATCACTGCCAATCTCTCGCACCTCCTCACCGGGGCATTTGTGCTCCTCCTCTTCACATGTCCGAACTATCTCAACCTCGCTTCCCCCATCTTGTCTGCTGCGGAGGCAACTCCCACCTTGTCCCCTATATCTTTGTTCTCAATTTTATCTTTCTTAGTATGCCCACACATCCATTTGTGCATCCTTATTTTGTGATACTTTTATTTTCTGAAAATATAAGTTCTTGATTGGTCAGCATAATTATTATATTCCTGGGGGATGGGACGGGACAATTTTCCCACCTTCATGACCTCCCAAGCAGAAAGTCGTAACTTCCAAAGTAGATGTATTGCTCAGGCCGCCATTCTTGTACCAACAAACATTCAATGGCATACGGTGACGAAGTCAAAAATTTGGCTAAAAATGCTTAAGATTTAATATATACGAATTTAGAAAGTAATATTTGCCCTATATACAAAATCTAATTTTTCCGGCTAAAGGTGTTCAACCAACCACCCTTGAGCATATGTGACTGCTACAAATGGCATAGAGTGACACAAATGGCATAGAGTGATGTGCCAGTATAACCACGGAACTCACGCTGATAACAAACACTCATTTGCATGCTTAAAAGCTTAATCTTGCTCCTGAGTACAATCTCAAACCTAGAGTACAATTAAAACCTATTTCCTCTGAGATTGCTCGAAAAGCAATTAATGCAACATTTTGTGTATGATTTAGCATGAAAAAATAGCAAAAAGCATGGTTTACTACTACAAAGACAAGTTTTAACATGCATTTCACAGTAACAGAACCCTCAGGGTCACAGAACTTAGAAACGAAGAGAAAAGTGCAACACATAGTAGAGTCTTCTATCTATTATTTACATACTGCTGCATGCAGTGAGAATTCTTGTAAGAATTCTTTTATTCTCAAAAGCAGACTGGAAATAGAATTCAAACATATCTTAAAGTTTTTCTAGTGCTCAGACCATTTCATCATCACTAATCTCACTCTCGATGCTTTGTTGCGCTCCTGACCCCAGCATAATTTTACAGATTGGACATGAAGCATTCACTGCGAGCCACGGGTTAATGCATCTGTTATGAAACTGCCAAAAAAATGCGGGTTAGAATTAGAGGAAGTGCTAAGATCAGAACTTGGAAACACTTGCCCTGCTGCTAGAACTAGTAGCCCAGTTTTCTCAATCACTGCATTTCTGGTAATTATTCAAGCATCAAAGACAAGGCAATGGTAATTACAGTCAATTCCATTGAGTTATTCATTCACAACCATTGACATAGAGCTTTAACTCAGATCAATCTCTGCCACAAGGTGATTTAGGAAAATGGAAGAATATCATGTATTTCAGAGGTAAGAAAAAATCAGATAGAATAGGCAGAAACCTGATGTAAACATGGCAAGCTACGAACAAGGTCTCCCTTTATAACTTGCTTGAAACAAATATTACATGTCGATTTGTCACATGAGGGATCCGCCTCTGTTATACCTATCCTCCAATATCCCTGCTTCATTTGAAGATGGGAGTATATAAAAAATCTTCATTTGAAAGAAGCACACTGAAAATATTAAGAACAAATCTTATGTTTTAAGCAAGTGAAAGAAGGACTTTGAAAAGGCAAGCACAGGAAGAAGCATAGCAAAGATTCATCTCATATGACCAGATAGGACAAGTATATCGTGAAGCTAGAAAAATTATACTGTTAGAATTCTCATTCACGGGCTGCAAACACATTTATCATGAGATTTTTAGCTCTTTCCCCCTTCCCCCTCTTTAAACTTAATGAAATTCAGCTGGGAGAGAATTTATTTTTATATCACTGCTTCTGGATTCGGATCATTATTCTGCTCAAGCAAATTTATAGTTATCCAACAAAGAGAAGGCAACAAGCAACTGAAAAAGAAAAAAGAACAATGGATAGCTAAGCCATAAGTGAAGATGTCACCAAGCAATAGAGCGTTGTGGCATAACTTGAGCATCTAAAAGAAAGTACCTTAGCTGAGGCTGCAGAAAATGAACCTTGTTCCAGTGGTGCATCCTCACTGCAAAAAGACCAATATGGAATCGAATTACAACAGGTTCCTAACCAGTGTTTCGTTCTTACCACTAGACCAAATCTTTGGGGGCTAGGTTTGAGGTAAATTATAATAACTATAATAATAGAATGCGGGATTTTAAAAGAGTAAATGAAAGAGGATCATTTCATTCTAACAATTATGCAATTCAGCATACGAACTAGTATTTTTTTCTTTTTTCTATTTGGATAACCGATAAGTCCCCTGTGAGTTAACTGGCCATACCATGGTCCACGGATGTGAAACTCGGGGGAGTATCAGCCCACCCTCTGTCATGTTCCCACTTAAATACCAAGCTTTCTATTAATGACATGGGTTTGAACTTGTGACGTGTGCTCAATCCACAAATCCCAAGCCGTGTCCTTATCACTGAATCAGAATCCAAACAGGAGGAATATGACTGATGTACTTCAACATTATCCGAGTTCATACTTAGTCTCCAAATTTCCATAATTTTAAATTTGATCCTGACTAGGTCAAACCAAAATAAGCTTACCATGTAATAACACTTCAACTGGACCAAGAACACAAATAAAAGAAAAGTAATTCATTTAACTATGTCTTTTTGCCAATAACTTTTTTACCAAAAGTAAATATTAGACTATTAGTTTCCATAATCACTTATAGGAACTAGCACTTCCCCACTATTTCCAAGTGATGACAGGCTTGGGACACACACGCAAGTCTTGACATATAATGCATGCTATTAAGACATCCAAATGACCAAAATATTTTCCTATGACTCTAGAGTGGTAAAAGTTAAATCCCACTTGTGGACTAAACTGTGGTCGACAGAGGATAGGATGCACAAAGACATGAGGATTCAACAAGGATTAACCTAGTTCTGAATGAAGCATCTACAGCTAAGGCCAAGGATCAGCCAATGGCAGTAATGCTATATGTCTCTGCCTCCACCGATAAACCGCAACGCGCATGCTGGCCTCAACCAAAGGACCTTGGTCAAAATAGCACCAAGCCAAGGAATGCCACAGAAGACTAATAGTGCCAAACACAGTTGAAAAGACAAAGTTGCATCCAAGCAATAGCTCTCCATCAATTTCTTTTCCCACCCTTACTTGCTAAAAAGAGAATACCAAAAAGAAAATGAAGGAAAAGAAAATATAGAATTGCAACTCACTCATCCCATGTCATTACATATTTTCAATATTATCCATTCTGTCACTAGCTAGTTCTGTCGATTTAAATCACAGGCTACCTTCAGTTGTTCAATCGTCATTCTTTTGGTGCACAAGAATGCCAGAAAATCGAAGGCTTGAAAGGAAAAAGCGAACTTAGAATGCTTGTAACTTACCTCTCTAGACCAATGCCTTTGTAATTGTGAACAGGTAAGGCATTTATCTCTTCTTCATTCATGGAAGGAAATCCAAAAACATTAGCAGAAGGCAACTCACTTAACGTTAAGTTTTCTACACATGGAAACAACCATATAATAAGAAAAGAGATCATTTTTAGTTGCTTGAAAGAATCTTCAAAGGTCAGTCTACGATACTGATCCCAAGGACATATAGACAGCAAAGTATTGCTATGAAAAGTTTTAACAGATAACCATAGCAAACATACCAAACTCAACAAGTTCACGGTCTAGAAGAGCAACTTGGAGCCTCAGCTCTTGCAATCTTCTTCTGGTCGGAAAAGCTTCTGATGAAGGCACATATTGATGGAGTGTATCGCAACCAATCAAGTGGTTAACGGATGTGCTACTTGTTCTGCCTCGAGCTTGGCGTGTTGAACAAATTTCATATATCATAGCAAATGCTATTATCATGATTACATGCACAAAAACGCAGCCCTGGACGTGAAAATTAACAACATTATCTCAAAATACCATGCCACCAAGAATGCTTAATATCAATCAATAGAAATGCTCACGAATTCAGCTTAGGTATTAGGACAGAAGTTACCATGAAGACCATGGACGTGTCATCAGCGGGGCTTAAAGTGTATAGGAAAAGAACTGCCAAACAGTTCAATGGATGGCTAATTAGTAGACAGAAATCACAGAACAAATTTGCAAGAAAAGAATCAAAAAGATGACACAGAAACTTTACCTAGGATAGCCAGAACGATGCAGGCCGTTTTTGTTGGACTCGTAAAAAATTTATGCTGGTAAGGAAAGAAGTTCCAGTGTCAAGACAAGACTAGATTAAGTACTAGTAAGTCTCTCTTGACCTTTATACAAGTACAAAGAACAACTACTCTGGTGTACCCGAAAAGGATCACCATTCTTAAAAACATGCAAGATAAGAATAATACAAGTAGTACCACAGCCACTAAGGACACACTGCAACACATCTTGCACTCATGGCTGCATGAATTTCACTGCTTGATTCAAAGTAGACAAATGGCAAATGCATAGAAACATCAACAACAACATACCTAGTGTAATCCCACAAGTAGGTTTTAGGGAGGGTAGTATGTATTGTGTACGCAGACCTTACGCCTACCTTGTGTGAGGTAGAGAGGTTGTTTCCGACAAACCCTCGGCTCAAGGGAATGCACAGAAACATACCATTGCTTAATTTAAGATGTCAAAACTAACTGTGGAGCTAAAAGGAAGCACTTGATAAAGATGAGTGCAAGTCAAAACAAAGAATACTAATATTCACCGTCATAACTTCTAGAAGAGATGAATGGTGAGTTGTAATTTTACTAATTCTGAATATTATGATTACCATTGTCGAGATAATATTTGTTGCTTGCTACTGCCCAAAATTGCCAAGATCCGTCGAGGCTTCAGGAAAGCCTTACAGTGAGACTCCTCACGTCCTTTAAGAGCGAAGATGTCTGTGGATTCAAACTGCAAGATTGTTAGCCCATATAAAGCTCCCTCTCACTACCCCCTTTTCTCAAAAGCAAGCATGATCATCCCGACCTCAGTTGGTATTTCACAAAAAGGTAGATCAGATCTTTAAACACTGAGATAAGTAGTTGCACATGAGTAGAGATAAAACAAGACAGAAGTGAAGAGGACCTTTCAGTTAAACCAGCTAACTAATTCAATATGGGGCCTTGTTCTTCCTAGTGCTTCCCACATCTAATTGACCACCCCAATTTGAGAAAATCAGAAAGTTCAAGTCCTTTATAGCATATTACACAATAATTGCATCAGAAGCAATTAATAATAAGGTCGCTTGATCTGCCTTTGCTATAATAATAACGTTTGCAACTTATACCAGAATGATTTCATATTCAAGCACAGAATTTTAGGAGTTATGCTGCGAACGCCCCTTCTCCTGAAATTATGTTTAAGTCAATCTCGACATCTTGATCATCTTCTTATAGTTCAAAATGATAAAATCGTCTCTTTTAGAACTTAGACATTTGTAATGCAATCTGAACTGATGAGGATAGAGACAATTCTAGAGGCTTCAACCAAAAGGAAAACTACTTGAAGGATACCAAATATATATAATTAACATATATATAGGCAACTTCAAGCAACTGATTATATACAAAACCTTTGCTTTAGGGTAGTTGAATTGTCCACTACGAGGTTCTAACAACTAAATTGGATGAGCGGACAGCCAAGGAAACAGTTGATGGTTCCTTTTACTTTAAGGGGATACTTGGTTAACCATTAAGATACAAGGAAAACTCAAATAAATGCTATAATTGATAGGTTTTCTACACAATAAGAAGGGACTAGCTCATAAACATAGCAGCTTGGCCTGCTTTAGATATGGTAAATAAGAAGTTTGGTAAAAAGAAAAGGAAGTTCAATTGAAATAATGTGTTTCCTTTTTTCAATATGTATTTCAATCTTCAGTATGGAAGTTTGGACATAAAGAGAATCCAATTAATGGCAAGAGTGTGGGGGGATGGTCCTTCTAGCATCGTGCAATGAATTCATTAATAAAAGACCTCTGATTTCACCGAACATAACAAATTGAGCCCTTCTGCGAGATACCAATAGCACGAAAGAAAACTCTACACAAGAGTTGATTAAGTTTTGTGGATTCTGTTTTCTTCGTCCTATACTGCAATCACCCATCTTTGCCTAGTGCATGGTGACACTCAACATGCTCAAATAGGTTCTTTTCTAAAAAAATTCCTTTCATGAGGGGCTAGCATGCCACTAGTAAACTACTGAAACTGCCAAATCACAGGTAGGGAAACTAGCAATTTCAAGTATCCCCATGATTTGTTAATGAAGTACTAACATAATCAAATAGAAGAATAAAATCACAAGAACCATCCAGGCATAACATAGGATGATTTACCAATTGTAAGGCAAAATTGAAGAGAAAAAAATGAGAAAGAGGAATGGCAATAAAGGGAATGGAAATCTAGTAAACCTGAAAAGAAAAAGGAAGAGTACCTCCAATGCCAAAAGCCACAAAGAAGTGCAGCATCGAGGACTCCGAACTAAACTATATATATTCATGTTGTCGGTGGTGGTACACTGTTCTTTTTGTCTGATTCGCTGCTTTAACGTTTCTTTTGCATGAATCTTATATTCAAGATCACCAATGGCCGACATGTCAGCATTGCTTTAGAAGTAAAACTGCCACGAAAATTTCCATAAGCAATAAGAATATTGAGTACAGGATTTAGGAAGATAAATTAACTATTCCACAAAACTAATAATATTTTTTTAGAGCATGGAATCCAATGCCTTCCATGGCAAACCATGGCTAATCCAGAAATGCCTGTATTGGCAATTAATAGTGTTTCCGAATATACAAATATTGTATCAAGACATCAATCAATCAATCAACTGTGCTTTTAATGCCAGATTAGCCAGATTCGGCCATATGCATACTCCATATCCCCATTCTATTCAGATACATTCCATCCCAATTCTAAATATATCACAAATTAAGTTATGAATCTAAGTTGATATTTGTCACACTTGTAATCTCTTAAATAAAAGGGATACAAGGACATGTGGAAATACTCGCATGTATAGGAAACGGTATTTTATCCCCTTTTACTAAAAGCCACATGGAATGTGCTCAGACGAATAAGATAAAAAGTTAACAATCGTTGAAACAGTTATCTCCACTGCCTCAATCTCAATTTAGTTGGGGTCAACTATATGAATACTTTATATCTTCTTTTTCCTATTTTGAAAGTATGAATACTTTATATCCATTCAACTCTACCCAGGTCTATTTCACTCCAATATTAAATAACTATAAAATAACTTATCAACCTAAGTAGACATTTGTCATACTTGCAATCTCTTCAATAAAAAGGATACAAGAACATGATGGAATTCCAGCTTGTAAGAGAAATGGTAAAAGCATGCTCGTTCGAATAAGATAAACAGCAGTAGATAAATGAAAAGGTTTATCTCCGCTATCCTCTCTGTGTTCCCTTTTTTCCCTTAAGAAAATTTGTTATGCAAAGATAAACAAGAGACAGAAAGAGAAAGTGGTTACCATACGCTTGGCAAGAGCGTACGAAGCGCTATCAACATGCACTTAATAATTAGTTCATTGACCAGTTTAGCAGACATGGTGCATCCTTTACTCTTTTTCAGGCAGATGAGCAATTAATAATAATCAAACAATAAATAGAAGACAAAGTGATTTTTCTTTAACAAATGTAAAGAGGGGGGGGG
>MCJB01049563.1:111037-146019 GCA_002018475.1 Nicotiana obtusifolia | reverse complement strand
GGGGGGGGGGGGGGGCAAGCACGAGGTGTAGTGGGAATCAAACTCAATCAACACAATCGAGCAACAATTGATTAGCGTTGAAGGTGATAAAGTAGTTCCTTTGTCCCAAGTTGATGTGCTGTTTAATCTTCAGGATCTCCAAGCCCCTCTTCACAAATGGGATTTCATAGTAAAGAAACATTCGAATGTAGACAAGTATTGTTAGTTCAAATCCTTGCAAATTTGAAATAACTAGAAAAACAATTACCAAGAATGTGCTGTTCATTAGGCTTACATTTCAGCAAAGCAGAAATGTTGCAACCAGTCTTACTATGGACCAAGGGAAAAATTCACCCTTATATTTCCAAAAAGGAAACGGTGTGTCTACATTAACAATAAGTGCAATTATTGAAACAAAGTTCCATAAAAAGAATTATATCATTGTAGCAAATTTGATTACAATTCAAATAACCATCTCATTGAACTGTAATCAATATTAGATCCAACTAGAAGACGAGACATTGACATCTCATTATTATACATGCTGCTAATCTAAAATCTAAACATTAAGCATACACAACCAAGCAACACGTGTTAAAGTAACAAGTTGAAAAAGCATAAACTACCATACCACAATTGAAATTAACATATTAATGTCTCAGAAGTAGAGCCACAATATAAGCAATGTGTGGATGCAGCAGTGCCTTAGGTTCAAACAACATATATGTGTGTGATGATTTAAAGAAAATGTTTAGCACCCACTATCCTTTGTATAATAGATCCAGCTTCAACGTCCTACAGTCTACTGTCAAGAAAACCAACAGATCGAGAAAGTTTTCCTCAATAATTGCTTTCAGCTTTACAATAAATTATTCTGTTTCAATTTTCAAAGCAAATGATAACCCGGCAGGAAAAGAATTAGGCATCCAAAGCCAGCATGCGCAGGGCAAAGCCATAAAATGAAACTCTGCGTCAATGATAAAGGAAAGTGTGATAATTATTGAAACAAACTCCATAAACGAATGATATCAATCTAGCAAAATTTGATTGTAATTCATATAACCATCTCATCCAACTCTAATCAATATCGAATTCAACGAGAAGACTAGACATTGACATCTCATCAGACCATTCACATTCACAATGTAACAATAGATGGTTGGCTGTTTCCACATTTGTTTCACAAAGGAAGATACATGGGCAACTAAAGTGTTTGAAGTAATAAATTGAAAATGCATAAACTGCTACACGAAATTTGAAATGAACATACAAACGTCTCGGTTGTGGAACCAGTATATAAGCAGTAGGTGCACGTGCACCACTACCTCGAGCTCCAATAATATAGCTAATCCGAAGATAATTTTCATAAAACACATTATATATTAAGTGGTGCTACTTTCATATACTAGATCAGCCTCTAACATCTCATAGCTATCTCACAGTTTCCTGAGAAGAAAACAAAACTACCAATAAATGTTTTGAAGTAACAAATTGAAAATGCATAAACTGCCCCACCATAGTTGAAATTAACATACAAGCATCTTGGTATCGGAACCACCATATAAGCAGTGGGTGCAGGTGCACCACTGCCTCGAGCTCGAACAATGTAGGTAACTTAAGGACAATTTTTTATAAAATACACACACAGACACACACTAGCATTATCCCCATACAATATAAAGTAGTCTGTCTATTAAGACTTAAAGTAGAGAGAAATTACCTAAGCTTTTTTGCTGGGATTGGAACGTTGATCTTGCATAATTTTGATTTTAGTTTTATCAACAACTAAGACACATCAGTGACTCCAGATAGACTTGAGAGAAATCTGGGACTAACACTTGGAAACCCCAAATCATAAGGGGAAAAAGATTGGATTTTTACAACGATGAGAGCCAAAGTCAAGAGCAGAAATATAATGCAGCAATGGATCACTGGCGTCGCCATCCTGTTTCCAATCTCCGGCATAATTAGCGAAAAATTGAATTTTGAGTTTCAATCGGAAAATACCTGGTTACTGCACCAAAACAACGTTTATACTTGTTATTAAGGTGCAGGCTGCAGTTAATTAATCATCTCCGAAATTCAGAATGCTACGGCTAAACTTTCTTGTTTCCAATTTCAATTCAAACATGAATGAAGTACACGATCACTAAACTTTACCTAAGTTACAAATTTATCTTTTATCACATTAAAGTAATTGAATTTTACCTAACATAGTTTACAGTCTCAAGACTATTTTTGTTAGATACTTAAAGTAATTAAACTTTACATACCATAACGGTAAAGTTATATAAGTTACAAAACTTTAATATGATAAGTAGATTATGTATTGATAATAAAATTTAAGACTTCTATTGTATAGTTGATAGAAGTTTATTCATTTTAATTATTCAATAACAAATTCGGTGTAATATTACAAGTGAGGTTTGAAGAAGTAGTGTGTACCCATACCTTTTCTCTATCTTGAGCGGATAGACATGTTGTTTTCAATAGACACTCGGTTCAATGACAGATGGAAAAAGAAGCAGTAGCAACAGGAATTAATAATAGCATGATAGCAAGAAAGTCGAAGCAAAAGAAATAACAGGTTGTAATAGAAATCTAAAAATAAGAAAGTATAATACTACTAATATGGTCACAAAAAACTCACGCATGCCCACTAAACTTCTACCTTAATTCTCGACCTCCACACCCTCCTATCAATGGTCATGTCCTCGGTTTCTACGTGGCACATTCTTATCACATAGAAGATCGAAGACTCCATTTTATTCATTCTGCTCCAATACGATATGCGACATTCTCGTCAATCTTTCCATTTCCTTGAAAGTTTATTCATTTTAATGTTAAAAAAAATACGCTTTTATTGTTATAATAATTTAAAATATTGACTTTACTATTATAATGGGTTAAATTCAATCACTTTAATGTGACAATAAATAGTATTATAACTTTACTGTTATTGTGGGTAAAGTTTAATGACTTTATTATTATAGTAGATAAAATTTAGTTACTTTAGTGTGACAAAGATTAATTATGTAAATATATTATTATAAGGATAAGTACAATTACTTTATTGCGACAAAATTAATTTTGTGAATTTATACATTCTCAATCTCCATATATGGATAAAGTCTAATGATTTTATTGTTATACTATTAAAAATTCAGTTATTGTAGTGTGATATAAATTAATTCTTTGAATTTATTATTATAATAGATAAAGTTCAATCTTCCCAATTTCTCAATCAGCTAGTAGATTTACATGGGGGAATTACCATATAAAAGCAATCGACAACCTTGACGTTTCCAGAAGCAGAAGCCGAAAACTATTGTTTACTGTATAATATCTCCATCTTATGTTTACACGTTCATAAGCATTGACTACAAGATTTGTGTAAATTATTCAAAGTTTTGGGTTCATACAAAATATTTTCTGATATTTTGTAAATCTAATTTAATATTTAAAAAAAGGTGAGAGTACAGAAAACCAAAAGTAGAGTCAAATTTCACGCGCAAAAAAATTCCAACTGTATATTGAAGGGATCCAAAGCCTATTATGTCATGCGTATGAAAATAACTTCATACTATTCCTAGTCAAAGCTATCTCCTTGTTCAAAGAAAAGGACACCATTTCACATTTCAACTTTCATTGGCTTAATTGGAATTTGGCCCCACTTCTTCAATTGTAAAGATGCAACATTTTTATTTTCACCTTGAATGGCTTACTTATATAAAAAGAATTGGTTACTCATTGAGAGGTGTTCAATGTTCACTTACTATCAAGAAGTTCTTCACTTTTGAAGCTCAAATTCGAGACGCTTAATTAAGAGTAAAATAATTTTAGTCCTCCCAAAACATTCCTTAATGATGCTTTAAAAAGAATGGATATAACAATATTGAAGATCACTAGATATAGTGGCGGAGCTAGTGTTCTACTAATGAGTTTGGCATAGCTCAATATTTTTAATTCGTGCCGGATAGGTTCATCGAAAGATGTTCAATAGTCACTTACTATATATCGAGAAGTTCTTTATTTTTAGATCTTAAACTCAAGACTCTTAATTAAAAGTAAAAGAATTTTAGTCATCCCGAGATATTCCTTAATGGTGCTTTTAAAAGAACGAAAATAACAATATTCAAGATCACTAGATGCATCGGGTGGAGCTAGTGTGCTTTTAATGGGTTTGGCAGAACTCAATATTCTTGGCAAAAATCTTGTATTTGTATCAACAATTCTACTTAAGGGACACTAAGCTAGCGTTTGGCCATGGATTCCTAAATTTGTTTTAAAATCTGATTTGGGTGAAGTTTCGTTTGAAGATGAAAATATGTTTTGACATAATTTTTTAAAATATGTTTCATTTACAAAAAATTGACTTATATCCATAAGTTTTAAAAACTATCAAAAATACCCAAAAATTCATACAAAACAAGCGAAACAAATCTAAAAAAAATTCATAAAAAACAAGCGAAACAAATCTGAAGAAAACATATACAAACATTAGCAAATTACCTTCAAATTTTATTTTTGCGATGCATTTTAACATATTGGCACAACAACTTTGGCGAAGATTTTCTTCTGATTATAGAAAAGAGCAAAGTCGCGTGAGTTTAATGAGGAAAAATTGCGTAAATATAGATTAGTTGGTTCATAATAACATAAAGTGAGTTATTTTATAAAGTACAAAAGTTTGTGACAATTTTTGAAATTTTTTTAAAAATCAAACATTAATATTTTGGGCCAAAAATAGCTCTTGAGCTAGTTTTGGGGTTTAAAAATTTATCAAAATATAAATAAAATCTATAAACAAATAGGTATTTGTCAAAAAAAAATTAAATTTTTTTTAACAAAATCTATAGCCAACGGAGGCTAAGAATACTTTGCTAGAGTATAATAGAAGTTTAACTTACGTATCAAATCTTATTATATTACGTTTTTTAAGGAACGTCATTATATAAAACGAAATGAAGAATTACTTGTCAATTTTCTATAGATTTTGAAAACCAGAGTAGCTTTTGTACAAACAGAAAACGGTGGCCCAAACAAAAACCCCGAACTACTTACCTTGAATATGTAATAATCTGTATTGTTATTGTAATTTCCTTGAAACAACCTCCAATTTCAAGATATATTTGTCTGTCCAATATGGTTGTTTCATTGAAAGCTCAGCACCATTTTCACTTTTTTCTCATCCCAAGACTGATTTTTGTTATTTAAAAAAATCAAAGGTTTACTTGGGGAACATCTTTCAAAAGTTAACTGCCACTAATTTCCAGCTAATCTTCAGTAAACAAGAATTTGATTAGGTAAGAAGCAAATCAGCAAAGAAATTTGATGTCTTCCAACATCACCCTTGGACGTTGAGCTGTTTCTCCTTTGAAAGCAATTCGGTAGATGAAATTGGTATATCTACTAGGATAGTAATTATACAATATAGTAATGACGACGATTTGTTTATTTGTCATAACATAATTACAGTATAATTATAAATGTACTGTTTGGTTGTACAAGTGTAATTACACAGATTAAATCATAAATGAAGTAATTATCAAAACTTAAAAGTTAATATAATAATTATATGCTTATAAATAATTTTTTTTATAAGTATAAATGATATTGGATTTGGTATTTAAGATGCATAATTTTTTTGAATATATATTAATTAGTAATCATCTATTTATAACTAATATTGTAAAAATAATTGATAAATATTTTTCACATTAATAATATTTAGTTTAATTAATTATAAAAAACTAAAAACATACATTTTGTAAGAACATCATGGAATGCATGCTTGATAAAACAAATTAATATTTATAAATATAATTTCATAACATTATTCAAATGTTTGAAAAAACTAATTTATCAATTCTAACTAAAAAATGAACAACATGCAATGTAAAATAACAAGCCAATACTACTAAAACAAGTAATTAAAATCATAAAATTATGTAACATATGTCAAATTCCAACATAATAAAAATAAGCTCCAATACAACTTAAGATTAGTAAACATAATAAGTCTATAACCTCATTCAACAATAAATTTTTACTTTAATGACATCACTCGTCATATGCCAAATTTGTTAATGACCCATTATTTCTAATATTAGGTGTAGTTTTAAAAACTAAAATAATAACACAATTATGCTAAATAAAAAAAATAATATATACGAGAAATTACATAGAATCACAAGAAGTAATGGTAGAGAAATAAAAGATAAATAATGTTCAAAGAAAAATATGTTTTAAAATTAAAAAAGAGATTTAAAGTAAAAACAAAATAAAGAAATTAAAATAATAGAAATAATAAATAGTTATAAAGAAAATAAATTTAAAATAAAAACAGAAAGGAAAGAAATTAAAAATAACCTTGTAATTATACGGTGTAGTTACCACCAATTCTCATCTCCCCTTGAAAATTGGAGAGTTTAATTACACATCTCCAATTACACCCAAAAATTACTTGGCCAGACAAATACGCCAAACTGTGTAATTACACTTAACTATACTCAAATTCAATTCCTAAGTGGCTTTCCAAACGAGCACTAAGTATATGCTATCTTTCAACTTCATGGATACCAAGTAGTTTTACCCACCAAAACTTAGACATAATATGAATATTTCACACTAAAAAGCTGATGCCTTCTACCAACACAGAAAAACGATTTTGCCCACCAAAATTTACACAGATCAAATATAATTGTTTATTTCACAAGCCCAAAGTGGCTTTATTCTACTTTTATGTGACTTTTAATGCTATTTCTTCTTGTCAATATTTTATTAATGTGGTGCTTGTGTCAATATTTTATTAATGTGGTGCTTATGTTTTTCTGAGCTGAGGGTCTATTGGAAATAACCTTTATATCCTCACTATCCTCCCCGGACCCCACAATGTGGGATAATACCGGGTATGATATTATTTCACATGCCAAAGGTATTCTCTTTTTATTTATTTATAAGTATTGTCTCTTTTTCTTTTTGGTCTGAAATGTGACTTTCACTGCCCCAACTAGGCAAAGCCCGAATTGAAGGCAGAAGAAAGAAGAATTTAATGGCAGAGATAAACATAACTTTAAAATCAGTCTAATTAAATATAAAAAGCAGGACGAAGATTTAAATGACCATAAAATCAAGAACTTTAAAATGATTAGCAGTAAGAAAATGGTCCCAATGCAAAGCTGCAAATCCAGAGAAAAGTTTCTCCAAGTAGCTTAGACAAGAGAAATACAGAGAAAAGTTTACAGATTGATTCAACAAATTCAAAAAAGACTATTCACAGCTAAACTTTCTTGCACTTGCTACCAAAACAATCAAAATAAACCATTCAAAGAACCTACATTTATCTTTCTATATTACTAATAAAAAGTATTGAATTCCAGATCAAAGCCTTCTCTATTTACAGATTTCCTCCAAAATGGCCAACTTTCTACATTTCATTGTCACAAAATGAACCCAAGATAAATTAGAAAAATTATACAATAATTTTTTTATCATCGAAATATCGTCTGGTCTGGCGCACAGTTTGAAACTCGATAGATAGATAATCCTCGAGAATTTATGCCATATTTCTCGATAAGCTGTGGTCTCTCATGCCCCCCTACCTCTAATTGACTGCTCTATGACAACTTTTCTGTTTTCTTAGTGCTTCTGCTCAGCAAATAATAATTGACAAATGACATTTTTTTCCAAAATAATTACCATCTGGTTACTCCATTACTCTCTTCCGGTACCCAAGTTCTACCGCTTCTTCTCAAATATCTACTGAATACTGAAGTACTTGAAACGCTCCGACTCCGAAAAACAGCAGATCCAGACCCGGATGAATCCGAACTACTCGAATGTACCTCGAGTGCTCTCCGCCGTTGAGAAGACGGCGATAATCTTCTAAAAAATGAAGCAACATTGCCGAAAATCCGGCTTATTCCACCGCCACTTCGACTCGAATTACTCCTCCTTGATCTCCAAGCTATTCTTCTAGGCACCCCATTGTTGAATCCACCGTCCATTTCTGTATACACTACCGGAAGTTCCCTCTCCGCTCCCCGTCTACCGCCGGCAAATCTCCCCACGGCAAATCCACCTCCGGGGAGTCTCCATATCGTCAATCCCATCGCTTCTTCATCGTTTCTTGATCGAACGTCGCCGGAGCTTGTAGTTTCCGGCAATTCTGCCGGCAGTTCGTGCCGGCAAACGGGACATGAATTGCGTAACGACAGCCACGGGAGAATACAGTCGGTATGGTAGATGTGTTTACACGGCATTTCACGTGCTTCTGAGCCTAAAACAAAAGCTTCTTTACAAACGGCGCAATGCTCTTCTGTATTCACGTGATGAGATGCTATTTCTACAATCGGCATTGATTCAATCGCCGATTTCGACGCCGGCGGATTCTCCGGCCGGCCAAATCCGTTCACCTCGATTTGCGCTAGCTGATCAAGCAACCGGTCAAATCCAGATCCCATTAAAAACTCTGACATCGTCGGTGGTAACGGCCGGAGACCAGAACCTTCGCCGTCGTCATAGTAAAGCTCGTAACTCCGCTCCTCTCCTGCAGCTTCATCATCTCCAGCAGGAGTTTCCGACGGACTACGAAGAACAATAACAGGATTGAACGGAGATCTGTCTCCACCGCGATTGCGACGGCTCCGGCGAGATCCCATGTTAACACTACGTTCCGAATCTGGCCGCCCGTTCAATCTCCGGCGAGATTCCGGCGAAGATCCAATATTGCTAGCCTCAGCAGCTTCAATAAATCCACTATCACAGTACGGACAAACGACGTCGCTCCCAGCTGAAATCCTAACAAATCGCGTACACCGGTAACACCAATACGATGAAGACATCTGCTAGACCGGAAATCCGAACTCGATCCGATAGTAAACCCGGTTAACTAGATCCGATTAATCAGAACCCGAATTTGGTGATTTGGAGTTATCCCCGGAACAAAAAGCTCCGTCTGAAGTATAAAGAGAAGAACTTGAGGGGAGCGTTGAAGAATGTGAAAGCTATAATAAAGAAGAAAGGAGAAAAAGGGTTTTTGAGTTTATAAAAACGAAGACGCGTGGGGGGTGGGTGGTAGGTGTTTGGGGGAAGGGGGTAATGATGGGGGTGTGAACGGCGGAGGAAGGAGCGTTGTATTGTTTTTTGGTTTTTACTGTAGCGTGTGGTCCACGCGTTGAATGGAGCGGGAGTTGTTAACGGGCGTGGTGGCATAATAATTAGTATAGGAAGGAGTACATGGCAACTGGCAAATAGAGAGATTAACGGCGTTAGTTGACTGGTCACCACTTTAAGGAGCATTACTTTTTTCCCTTCTTTGTCTTTAAGCCAGTCAATATAGAAGTTTATTTAACGTTTGAACAATATTTGGTGGGCGTTTGGACGTAAGAGTCGTAACTTTTCGAAAGGAAGTGTGAGAAATTTTGAAGTGAAAATGGTATTTAAAATTAAAATTGTGTTTGGAGATGAATATAATTTTGGATTATTTTTGAATGTTTGTGAGTGTTTTGAGTAAAAATTTTAAAAAATAATTTTTGGAGTTTTTTAAATTTTCAAAAAATTCTAATATTCATCTTCAAGTGAAAATTAAAAATTTTATGGCCAAATACTGATTTCGATAAGAAGTGAAATTTTTTTTATGGCTAAACGGGCTCTTGGTTAATGTTGGGGAAAAAATATTTGCAATAAACAAAATGAACCCTCTATTTTAATTTATTTAAATTTTTTCGAAGTACAAAAGTCAAATTAAGTCATTTTGAGTGTGAATTCGGATAGAGACTTTTTAAATTTAATTTTTTTTTATATATTTATAAACTATATAAAAAGTACTACAAGTAACAATAGTTAAAAATTTAAAATATTTAAAAACTATTTGAAATGAATATGGTCAAAGAAAAGCATGTTTGATTCTTCAAATAGTAATATGTTCATTCTTTTTTAAACAGAGGGAGTATATATATATGCACGTTTAATATTTTTTTTTTCTAAAAGAAAATATATTTATAGTTAAAAAGTAAACTTAAAATCGTCACACATCTGTATGGGCCAAAATCTGCTCTAAGGGTATTTGGCCTAATATGGCATTAAAGAAATAGTCGTTCGAGGTCGACCACAGGGCAACAAAATTCATGGCCGAGGTGTCAATCATGATCGAGGTCAAGCACTGCATAAAGGACAATAACGACTAGTTTTCAGAATAGGATATTAGAGAGAATATTCTGGTGAAAATTCTCTACATTTGTACTATTAGGGTTTGTTAGGAATATGTGTTGAATATATAAGGGAAAAAGAAAAAGAAAAAAGGTATGTAATATTCATTGGATAAGAACACTTTTCAGAAGAAGAATCTCTACCCCTTATAAAAATACAAAGAATGCCTTTTGATAAAGGTTCTTGCTCATATTATTCCACATCTTTCCACCAGATCCGAGGATTGTTCAAATAAATCTTGGATCTTTCTGTCACTCATCTTTGTCAGGAGAAATATTCGTCCAGTCCATCCATTATTGGGTAAATCATTCTCCTTATTTACTCAAATGCCATTTATTGCTAGTTACACTTCCATTATTGCTCATACTTTGAGAATATTTTACACTTATTGTCATCAAATCACTTACGGGGCACTATCCCCATTTTCTGTTGTTTTTAAAATTTGCATCTAGAGTTATTATCCTTAACTAGATTTAACCCATTATTATATAAATTTAATAGTTTAATTGAAAGTTATACTTTTTGGTCAAACAATTTGGCGCCGTCTGTGGAGATTTTCTAGCTTAGTCTTTTAGTTCATTCTATAACTACAATCGATACTGGTTACTAATGGAAAAAAAATAACAACAAAATAAGAACCTTTTTCTCTCTGCATGCATAGATATGATATGACAGGTAACAGAGAAGAAAGAACGAGAATAATAAGCGACCTTCCAACCAACCTCATGAACATCATCCACGAAAGAACCTCATGAACATCATGGACGAGGACACAACGCCCAATGCCTCTCTAGGCGAGGTGGATCATCCCCTCCCCACTGCAGCATCACAAAATCTCTTGGTAAGACAGCCTCCACATCCGTGGGAGAGGAGGCACCACCAGCGATAAAGAAGCTCCTCAAGGCCTGGCTAACTAATACACTGACCAGCGTCCTCCAAAAGCCCGTTCAGGACGCGGCCGCAATAAATGCGAGAACTTGTGCTGCACCATCAGTGGACGAGCAACATGGTCAACTTCCCACGATAACAGGTATTACTCACAATGTTGTTAACAATGCAGGCGATGACACTCTCAAAACCATTCTGAAAAGGATGGAGGAAATGGAAAACGAGAACAAGGCACTTCGGGACCAAATGAGAGAACACCAAGAAAGGGTCGATACAATACCGGGCGCTCCTAAACTATTGCCGAAGAGAGACGCCGATCGGTTCGTCGAACAGCCGTATAGTGATAGCACTGCCCTACATGCCATATCGAAGACCTTTAAAATGTTGTCCTATCTGAAAATATACGATGGCACAACTGACCTCGAGGATCATGTGACCTATTATGTCACCGCCGTGAAAGGCAACGACCTCGATAAAGTGGCGTCCTTAATAAAGAAAAACGGAGATAGAAAAACTTACCCTAAGAGCGAGGCCGGCTATGATCCTCGATAAAGTGGCGTCCTTAAGCTTCTCAAGGGTTTTACCCTCCACATCAGAACAGAGGGGACGAAGAGAAGAGACTATATCCTCCATGTCAACCAGCAAATTTCGGTCCAAGGGGATCGCAATAGTCCGCATGGTCCCCTCCAACCTCACCTCAAGTCGAGTAAATCCTTCCCCATCATCCTCACTTCCTCGATCGGAGCCCGTCTCCTAACCTTCTTCGGCTATGCTTTTTCCTTTTGTGTCGACCCTTGAAGAAGGATCCTCGGCTGGTCGCGAGGCTGATGGCTCATCCTGCCGTAAGTCGTCAGGGACTCTCGTCGACGGCCCTTCAAAATCCATCATGGTCTCGGGGAGAGACGTACCCTCCTCGGCTCCCGACGACGGCAGAATCATCGGCGGTAATTCAGCGTCATCTTCAAGTTCTATAGTCACCATTTCTTGGACGACGAAATCCCCCATCGCGGGACTTACCGCCTGGATAGCTCCTTCATCAACATCCATATATTACCTTTTAGGGGGAAACAAGTTACCACCATGGCGACGATTCCTACTCATCGTCCTCGTCTACTAAATGATGCAAAGGGAAAGTCGAGAGACCTGCTGCAAGTGTAGTCGACGACCGAGTAGACCTCACCGCAGCAGAAGGAACAGAAGCATCCTTCCTCTTACGAAACGCTAGAGCAGGCCTCGGCCTTCTCAAAGATCCTCGGGCTGAAAAAGAAAATTAGAAGACTGTCACTTCCTGTACAAAATTGTAACGAGCAGGCTACCATGAGGTCAAAATGGTATAGATAAAAAATAATAATTATATATGTATACATAAATACATATAGACGAACTCACCGGTCACGGGAGGCGCAAGCCCGAATTTCTTGATAAAGGCCGTCCATTCACGAAGCTCCACTATGTGAGGCAAGACCAGGCTAACCCAGTCATGAATATCCTCGACTAAGGAGGGGCTAAGTCTCGGCTGCACTAAGAAGGTACGGAATGTCAGATTACGACTAAAACGGGCAAAACAAATGCTTGGCAAAAAGATACTTACGGGCATAATTCCAAGCCTTAGGGAATTCGCTCGCATTGACCACCACATCCTCGGTCTTGACGAAGAAATAGTTGAGCCAGATCTGGAAATTTGCCTTATCGTCCATCTTCACCACCAGACTTTTACTTCCTCGGTGGCGGAGGTGCAACATCGCCCCTCTATAGAAACTAGGGGCAAAGAGATGCATAGGTGGCGAATTGAGATCCCACGGCCAGCCAACTCCGCGTATTTCGTCAACATACGGATAAGCTTGTAGATATAAAGGGAGAGTTGGGCCGGGCAAGCGCCGTAGTACCGGCAAAATTCCTCCGCCAATGGGAGAAGAGGAAAGGAGTAGCCGACATAGAACGGATATGCATAAAACACACAATATCTGGGGCGGTGTATCTGTGCCACATCACGTCCCGCCGGAATCAGATTGATATGAACAAAAATTTTGAACTTTGCCCTCAGCTCAGCGAGATCGACCTCGTTTATCACTGACTCCGAGGCCTCAAGGTCATCTTCAGGCCACTTCTAAAAGTCGGATCTAGCCTTTTCACTGCGAGGGATTATTTCCTCCACCGTAGGAAACTTCTCGTCTTCAAGGGCAACAGAAACACCGTCGCTATGAGGAGGCATACGCACCGCCAAAGGAATAGGGTTAGTCGCCATGCCGGAATTAGAGGGTGCATTAACCATATTTTTGGGAGAAGATGTTTAAGCACAGAAGGGTTGGAAGCAACTGAAATCACTGGAATCAGGGAAGTGGATACGCAATGACAAAGTAAAAAGGAGACAAAGATTCAATATAGAGAATGGAGAAGGAGACACATGGATTCGATATTAAGAGTATGCAAAACAAACACGAATAGCCTCAAGTCCTTATTTATAAGAGTTCAAGCATCAGGACCGAGAAATCAAGCCATCATTACCCAGTACAGGTATCGAAACGACAGAGGCGCGGGAAACGACACAAAGCATCGGGAAAACGCGTCATAATAACGCACGAAGTCATGATGCCATTCTAAAATAATGCGGCCCCAAAGGTTGCGGCTCACGAAAAGTCATGTTGCCATCTCGTCTGAAGCGCCACTATTCGACTTGCTCGCCTAATTTTGTCAACCACGATAAACATAGTCCGCTCGTCAAGGCCATCTGGGCTCGGCCTCAATAAAAGGAGTGACTAACTGTATGGGCCAAAATCTGCTCTAAGGGTATTTGGCCTAATATGGCATTAAGGAAAGAGCCGGTCGAGGTCGACCAGAAGACAGCAAAATTCGTGGCCGAGGTGTCAACCATGATCGAGGTCAAGCACTGCGTAAAGGACAATAACGACTAGTTTTCAGAATGGAATATTCGAGAAAATATTCACTAGAATATTCTCTATATTTGTACTATTAGGGTTTGCTAGGATATGTGTTTAATATATAAGGGGGAAAAAAAAAGGAAAAAAGGTATGTAATATTCATCGGATAAGAGCACTTTTCAGAAGAAGAATTTCTCCCTCTTATAAAAATACAAAGATTGCATTTTGATAAAGATTCTTGCTCATATTATTCAACATCTTTCCACCAGATTCGAGGATTGTTCAAATAAATTTTGGATCTTTCTGTCACTCATCATTGTCAGGAAAAATATTCGTCGAGTCCATTCATTATTGGGTGAATCATTCTCCTTATTTACTCAAATATCATTTATTGCTATTTATTTGCTAGTTACACCTCCATTATTGCTCATACTTTGAGAATATTTTGCACTTATTGTCATCAACCACTTACGGGGCATGTCCCCACCTTCCACATATTTTTAAAATTTGCATCTAGAATTATTATCCTTAATTAGATTTAATCCATTATTATATAAATTTAATAGTTTAATCGAAATTTATACTTTTTGATCAAATAACACCTGATCTCAAAGTTACTTACAAGTTGAAATATAACAATATAAGTTAGCAATATTTGCAATAAATTATGTATATGTCACGGATGGAGGAGTGACTATTATCGTTCCGCCACATCCTTCAGTGAAATTTGTGGAGTATACTAATAGTTGAATGTAGTTAATTTGGTAAATATGGTAGCATCAAGGATTTGGCACAACGATCAACAAACTGAATAAAAAATATGAGACATTAGAGTTAAAACTTCAACATAAACAAGAAATGTTATATGATTTATGCGATGAAATAATTAAGATGATTAGGCACCAAATTGCAATATAGAAGAAAAGAAGAGAAGGGAGCATTTGGCAAATTCACGAAGTCAGTTTAGAGACGCTAGGAAGAACGTTGACCTGACAAGAAATCCATTGAATTTCCGAACGCCGAGTTTGAAATAATTTCGATCCATATAATCGCTGATTTATTCTTTATTTATTTCACAATATTAGTGGGCGAGTTAAAACAAGTGTCAATTCAGATTCCTTATAATGGACGCGTTCCATTTGTGTAATTTAGCTTAAATTCTCCCAAACTCTTCGTCAATTTCACCATCAATCCCAATCTGCATGGCATTTAAAATACGTCTAGAACTAATATAACAATAATATATCTTATAACCCCTCAGAGTTGTTAGAATATGTACGGCGGAAACAAGCATAAAATTCAGGTATCATAAATATGTAAATTAGATAATGATTTAATTATGGAGATTAGAAGTACTAATCTTTCGAAATTGTTGCACCAGTCCTTTACAGAGCAAGAATCCAGGACTGCAGTCTTTTGCTATGCTCCTTGTAAAACCTTGGATAAAATTGTTTGAGTGAACAAATAATACAACTCTAAAGAGTGAGTTATTAGGTGAAACTAGTCTTCTATATGTAGACCTTTAAGCCAAAAAAAACAGGCTAAAAATCGTGTAGGATTCTGCTAGTGTAGTAAAATCCTACTCTAACTCAAACAGATAACTTTTTTTCCAAGTCTGTCCAGGTTTTTACTAGGTATAGCAGGAACCACATAAATAATAAGAGGCTACCAATTATAGTATTAATTCGAAATTCGGATGAATTAAATCCTACTGTAATTAATCGTAGTTTATTTCACTAAAAACTGCAATTGAACTTCTCAATATAAATTTCGAATTTCACTAACACTTATTTTAACTTCCCATGTTAAGTCTACAAATACTAGTTAATTAAACTAAATCACTTATAATTTAATTTAATCAACTAATTAAATCCTTTTTAATTATGCTTAAACTATTATGTGATGGATACAAGGGTTTTCACATGAAAACTTATAAGCTTATATAAAGGGATATCATCAAGCCAAGTCATGGATTCTATCAACTTGTAATTGTTATTCCACAAATGCTATTTTTTATTGTCCAATCTATTAGGCATACACTTACTCTGAATAGAGTTATACCTTTTGATAAATTAAAATAATAAACAAATTACATTGATCATAATAACTATATCAAGATTAGGAGTATAAGCTCATTTAATGAATCAGAGAAATTATTTTATATATATTCAGTACAAAAATATATTTTCTCTACTTGGTCCATTCAATATACACTAGGTATACTAGCATAAGAAGTTGGAGTAAAACCACTCCCATAATCAAGACAAATTATACTTTAATCTTGTGCTACAATTATCAAGATATTTTGCCCAACAATATCTTTGATTTTGAACATAGTTTGTTAATTATGAGAACCGATAATTTAATCTCCTGTGCGTGAGCTAAGACTTCATACACTAAATTGTCTACTACAAAATTAAAGGACACACATGTAACAAATGATCTATTTAAAATAATACTTTATTGAGTCGAATAAATCAAAAATAAGAGTTCCATAAATAATAAAACAAAATACTATAGCTAAATCCCATGGTTAATAGAATATCCCAACGAGAATATTCGAGCTGGTTGAGCATGTGACTTTTTAAATGGAATATTTAGGGTTTGAAACATTTGCATACTTTCTCGATCGAGCTCGTTGTACTTGGCTTACCTAGTATAATTTATCCTCATATATGAATCACGGGCTATTTATTATATAGGAGTTAGTTTTACCCTGCGCCCATTTCTTCTTCAAATAGTGTCATTCTAATCTCAAATTAGTTTTCTACCCTTGTGTTTATCCTAAAAAATTGGATAACAATTGAATTTATACGCGGTTTTAAAGATACGTGATCTAATTTGATACAAAAATGAGAAATCAAATTGAAATTAAAATTAATGATAAAATATGAATGCAAACCACACAAGTTGGGCAGCGTTGGCCTTATAGGATGATTGCCCTTGGGCTAAGAAACGTTGCAATCGGAGTCAGAAATATAATAATGAGACAATAATAATTAAAAAGATCAGTCTATTGCTATTTTTCGTGATCAGATCAAAAGTTTCCTTACAAATAGTTAGACCCCCTTTTATATAGTAGGGGAATCTTACTTTAGGTACAACTCTATATAAGGGAAAAAATCTCCTGATTTGCTAATTAAGTGGTTCAATTGATTTGTGCCGAGATTCACGCTGCGATGCTCGACCATTACGGATATTCTGGCTTTCCGTTATTTAGGTTCGACGATCTTCCCTCGAGCATGTTCGGGGTCAGGATTGTTTTCAAATCACGGGCTCAGTGTTCTCGAGGACGAACATTCTGACCTCGTGTTCTGCTTCGATGAAACTCGGGGTCGATCTTTAACCCTTTGCGTTCCGAGCCCGATTTGTCGTGCAATAGTCGAGCCCGATTTTGACCGTATACAGATAGTCCCCTCGTTTTTCGGAGAGTAATGACGAGAAACGATATGAACCTCAGATTCTCACTATACGAGCTTCCAATTCTTACTCTAATAAGTGGCGATAGACTCATAACGTAAGTGGTACGAATTTGATTTAATGACTGATGGTCAAAATCTGTAGGTCTAGAAAAAACTCGATCGGATCGATCAGCTGCGAACCGAGATGGATGTGGTTAAAGATGAGTCAATGAGTGGAGAGGCAAAATGGATCGTCTGGCCTCGAAAAAAGAGGCAGCTCGGACACAACTAACCTCAACAGAGACCCAGCTAAGAGCGGCAAAGGATAAAGCCGAGATCCAGACTAAAAGGGCTAAGGAGCTTCAATCTCGGGTCGGTTCGGTTATCTCAGATTGAGATAATCTAGCCAAGGAGCTTAAAATGGTCAAGTCGGAAGCCGCCGTGATCAAAGTCGAAGCTGATGAAATGGTGTCTCAGTACAAGGCTGATGCCGAAGCGGCTCAAGACCAATCAAAAAGTATGGTCAAGCATATGAAGTGGCACTCCCGTAGGTAGGCCCTCGAGGAAGTCCACGCTCGAGGTTTTAACTTATCGGCGGAGATTGAGGATGCCAAGGTGTCTGAAGCCGAGGCCAAAAAATTGGCCTATCCTTAAGAGAATGATTTCGAGGGTTCAGTCGGGTCCGAAGAATGAGAGGACCCCGAAAATCCTGATGACGAGGCGGGATCCAGTCTAGATCAAGTCGCTTCTGTTCCTTTATATCCTTTTCTTTGCTTAATACTGTGTGTCAAGGCTGCTCGGCGTTTGTAAAAATTTTGTATCGGGGTTATTCAGTCCTTGTAGAAAGGATTTTTGACATATATTTAAGGCTTGCCTTTCACAACTTTTAAAATTTTTTCTGTGCTTTTTTATTTGTATTCGCAAAGATCAATATGCCTTAGCATGAAATAGTTAGGTTGTTTTCGAAGGCTCGAACAAACCTTACCTTTAACGTTAGTTCGTTTCGAGGCTTAGTGGGGATTCGGTGTTACCGAAAACTTTCTTCCCCAAAGTAGTTTAGGTTTATAATTTGCCGAGGGTAGCCTTTTGAACCGGTTCAGAAATTTCAATGCTTTGTTGTTTTTGTTGCGGGCTTCATACGTCTCCGAGCCGTGTTTATGTGGCCATAGCCTTTATAGTTCAGGTACTGCCAAATAAGCTTTAAGCTCTCGGGTTTCGTTAACCCAGAATGGCCTTAGCCCTTTAATTCGGGCATTGCCAATAATCTTCGTGCCCTCGAGTGTTATTAACTCAGAACAACCTTAGCCTTTTAATTCAGGCGTTGCCGAATAAGCTTCGTGCCCTTGAGTGCTGTTAACTTGGAACGGCCTTAGCCTTTTAATTCGGGCGTTGCCAAATAAGCTTTGTGCCCTCGAGTGCTCTTAACTCGGAATGACCTTAGCCTTTTAATTTGGTTGTTGCCAAATAAGCTTCGTGCCCTCGAGTGTTGTTAACTCGGAACAGCCTCAACCTTTTAATTCGGGCGTTGCCAAATAAGCTTTGTGCCCTCGAGTGCTGTTAACTCGGAATGGCCTTAGCCTTTAAAGTTCGGGGGTTGCCTAATAGGTCTTATGCCCCCGAGATCTAATAACGACCATCTGAGTTTGTTTTTCGGACGGCAGTACCCTAGTGAGAGAGTGATTATTAGAACTCAGGCTATGTCGGCCCTTAGGCTTGTTTCCTTTAGGGGATCTAAAGCAGGGAATTCTTTGAGCAATGTAAAGGAAAAGTTTTAAAAGACAAGACGTTTGCAAAGAAGAGATTTCACTTTATTCTGCCATGTATGTGTACAAGTTTTTTGTCAGGGTTCGATCAGTCTATTTGAGCACGGTTCATTTGACCGTTTGGCCTTGAATCTTATTGATCTTCAATCCTTCAATCATGAAGTCTCTTTCCATGCTAAAGTGGGCCCTCAGTATTCGGGGTCAATCAAAGACAGGCCTCGAATACTGTTGTCACCGATTCATTACCGGCCTTCGAATCTAGGTTAGCACGATTTACTCGTTGCCTCGTTAAAAACCTTGCCGTAAAGCCCATTTGGGACATAAGCAGTCTAAGGGAAAAAGAATGCAACGCGTGCATTCGGCTTGTCCATTCCGACTAGGGTGGTAAGGTGTCGATAGGATCCTTTTGATCTTGTGATCTTCGAGGAATTTGGTTACTTTGCTACCGATGAATTGCTTCTCGTTGTCGCATACGATCTTGAATGGCATTCCAAATCGGCATATGATGTGATTCCAAATGAAATCGATAAATTCTTTTTCCCTAACTTTCTCATATGCCTGAGCTTCCACCCATCTAGAAAAATAGTCAGTCATAAATAGTATAAATTGAGCTTTACCTGGTGCCCACGGAAGAGGGCCAACGATGTCCATCCCCCACTTCATGAATGGCCATGGTGATAAAACTGAGTGGAGCATCTCCCCGGGCAATAGATCATCGGGGCGTGCCTTTGGCATTCGTCACATTTTCAAACGAATTCCTTTGCGTCTTTTTCCATATTGACCTAGTAATAATCGGCTCAGATTATTTTTCTAATCAATGACTCGGAGCCTAAATGGTTTCCGCAGGTACCCTCGTGGATTTCCCTCTAAATGTACTCAGTATCACCTGGTCCCAGACATATTGCGAGTGGGCCACCAAATGTTCTTCTGAACAAGATTTCATCTTCGAACAAGCTAAATCGGGTTGCCTTTGTACGCAGGGCCCTCGACTCTTTTGGATCCGAGGGCAGTTTCCTGGAGCTGAGATATTCTACGTATTTTTTCCTCCAATCCCAAGTTAGGCTCGTTGAGTTCATCTTATCGTGGCCTTCTTCCACTATTGACCTCATAAGTTGTACGACTTTTCCCGAGTCAAATTCGTCGTCTTCGATTGATGACCCCAAGCTGGTGAAGGCGTCGGCCTCTCTGTTTTGATCCTAAGGTATATGTTGTAAGGTCCATTCTTTGAACCGATGTAATGTCACTTGTAGTTTGTCTAATTACCTTTGCATATGTTCCTCTCTGACCTCGAACGTTCCATTGACATGATTTACCACAAGAAGGGAGTCACACTTGGTTTCGAGCACTTCCTCTCTCAAGCTCTTGGCTAGTTCTAGGCTTGCAATCATGACTTCATTTTCGGCCTCGTTGTTACTCAATTTCACAGTCTTAATAGATTGTCTAATTATATTACCTGTTGGTGGCTTCAATACAATGCCAAGTCCGGACCCCCTTGCGTTCGAGGAACCGTCTGTGAAGAAGGTCCATATTCCTGAGGAAGTTTCTGAGTCAACTAACAACTCCCTTTCGACCTCGGGTATTAGGGTTGATGTGAAATCGGCCACGAAATCTGCCAACACCTGAGATTTAATGGCGGTCCGAGGTCGATTTCTATGTCGTACCCATTTATTTCTATGGCCCATTTGGCCAATCAGCCGAGATCTCGGGCTTATGCACAACATTCTTCAATGGTAAGTCGTTACGACACATATGAGATGACATTGGAAGTACGGTTTCAGTTTCCTAGAGGCACTTAACAAAGCAAGCGCTAGTTTTTCTAAGTGGGGGTACCTAGTTTCGGATTCGCCTAAGGTTCTGCTGACATAGTAAATTGGAAATTGCGTACCTTGTTCTTCCCGAATTAGGAGTCCGCTTACCGCTATCTCCGAGACGGCCAAGTAAAGGTACAGTTGTTCGTCTGCCTTCAGTGAATGAAACAATAGCAGGCTCGATAAATACCTTTTGAGTTCTTCCAAAGCTTGGTGGCATTCCGGGGTCCATGAAAAGTTGTTCTTCTTTTTCAATAGTGCGAAGAACCGGTAGCATTTGTCGGACGACCTCTAAATAAATTGCCCCAGAGCGGCTATTCGCCCGATCAAATTTTTCTCGGGTTTCACATTATCTACGACCGTGATATCTCCGTTAGCTTTGATCTTTTCAGGGTTGATCTCGATTCCCCGATTCGACACCATGAATCCGAGGAATTTACCCGACCCCTCTCCTAACGCGCATTTTTCCGAGTTCAACTTCATGTTGTACTACTTCAGTATACTAAATATTTCCTGCAAATGTCTTAAATGGTCCTCTGCTCACAGGGACTTAACTAACATGTTGTCAATATAAACCTCCATTGACTTCCCTAATTGTTTCTCGAACATTCGGTTTACTAGGCGTTGGTAGGTGGCACCGGCATTTTTAACCCAAATGGCATAACATTATAACAATATGTGCCATATTTAGTGATGAAGGAAGTTTTTCCTAATCACCTGGGTCCATCCATATTTGGTTGTATTCAAAATATGCGTCGAGAAAACTAAGGGTCTCGTGGCCGGCAGTAGCATCGATCATGCGGCCGATATTGCGCAAGGGAAAAGAGTCTTTAGGACATACTTTATTCAAATCTTTATAATCTACACACGTTCTTAATTTATTCCCTTTCTTAGGGGCTACCACTACTTTAGCCAGCCAATCCGGGTATTTGACCTCCCGAATAGACCCTATCTTTAAAAGTTTAGTTACTTCATCCTTGATGAAAGCATGTTTGATTTCGGATTGGGGCTTCCTTTTTTGTTTAACCGAATGGAACTTCGGATCCAGGCTCAGCTTGTGAGTGGTTATCTCTAATGGGATACCTGTTATATTGAGGTGGGACCAAGTGAAACAGTCTTCGTTAGTTGTAAAAAAAAATTGAATAAGTTTTGTCCTAAGCTCCGGGTTCAGCCCCGTGCCCAGGTATACCTTTCAATCGGGCAAGTCCTCTCGCAGCATGACTTATTCCAGTTCCTCGACCGTCGATTTAGTGGCATCGAAATTATCAGGGGTGATAAAAGATTTGGGAATCCCATAATCATCATCCTCGACATACGCTTGTTTGTTCATATCTTCCAAAGACGGTATATGTGATTGCTTTTCGTCCTGTCTTCGATCACTTAGTTTGGAACTGTTGGTGCTGGCATCACCTCTTCGACCGAGAACATTTCTTTTGCAGCCAGTTGCTCCCCGTAGACTGTTTTAACTCCATCGGGATTCATAAATTTCAAACCTGGTGCAGCGTCGCAGGCATCACCCTTATGTCATGGATCCACGGTCTCCCGAACGGAGCATTGTACCTCATGTCCCTTTCGATCGCACAAAACTTTATTTCTTAAATGGTTCTAGCGGTATTTATAGGTAACGTTATCTCACCCTTGGTGGTCTCACATGCCATGTTGAATCTGTTAAGAACACAGACTGTAGGAACGATTTGGTCTAGCAGGCCGAGTTGCTCCACGACCCTTGATCGAATGATGCTGGCTGAGCTACCTGGATCGATTAACACACGTTTAACTCTAATTTTATGTACGAGTACAGATATTACCAGTGCGTCATTGTGGGGCTGTAAGATCCCCTCCGCGTAGTAATGGATATTTTGGTGCGTTTCAACATCGGCCCCTGAGGGGTATCGACTCCATCGATGATCATGTTGATGACGTGTTGAGGTTCTTCTTTCCCTATCTGTTTTTCAGAATTCCTGTTCCCGAAATGATTTTTGGCTCGGTCGCTCAGGAATTCTCGAAGATGTCTGTTATTGAGTAGCCGGGCCACTTCTTCTCTCAGTTGCCTACAATATTCCATTCTGTGATCGTGAGTGCCGTGATATTTGCATATTTGGTTAGGATCCCTTTGGGTCAGGTCGGATTGTAGTGGTCGAGGCCATTTAGTATCTTTGATGCGACCGATAGCCGATACAATAGTGGCAGTATCGACATTAAAGTTGTACTCCAATAGACGCGGTGCTTCTTTATGCCCGATGGGCCTTTCAAAGCTTCTTTTGGTCATGAGTCCCCGGCTGCTCTGGCCTCGGTCATTTCTCCTTCCATTTCTTAGGGAGTTTCGCCCGGATACACCGATTTTTCTATCCCCGTGATATGGCTGATGTCGATCTCTGTTCGATCTTGGTTCACGATCAATATCCCTTTTGACTCTGTCAAGAGCTCTAACGGGATAAATGGATCCTGAAGGGGCCCTGAGCTGATCGTCTTCGACTCTGATTTTTGACTGGTACTAGTTATGTATGTCAGCCCATGTAACAGCTGGGTATTCTATTAAGTTCTGCTTTAGTTGCTGCGAAGCCACTGAGCTTCAAATATTGAGTCTCTGAGTAAAAGCTTGAACAGCCCAATCGTCAGTGACTGGTGACAGATACATCTGTTCCATTTGAAACCGGGACACAAACTCTCTGAGCATCTCGTATCCTTTTGTTTGACTTTGAAAAGGTCCGATTTCCTCGTTTCGACCTTGATGGCTCCCGTGTTTGCCTTTACAAAAGGATCTGCAAGCATAGCAAATGAGTCAATAGAATTAGGAGGTAAGTTGTGATACCATATCATGGCTCCCTTTGACATGGTCTTCCTAAATTTCTTCAACAAAACGGATTCGATCTCATCGTCCTCCAGGTCGTTCCCTCTAATAGCACATGTATACGAGGTTACATGCTCATTTGGGTCGGTCGTTCCATTATACTTGGGTATTTCGGGCATACAAAATTTCTTGGGGATTGGCTTCGGAGCCAGACTCGGTGGAAAAGGTTTTTGCACGAACTTACCGGAATCTAGGCCTTTTAACACCGGGGGTGCCCCTGGGATTTTTTCTACCCTGGAGTTGTAGGTTTTCACCTTTTTGTCATTTGCCTCGATCTTTTTCTCCCCTGATTTTATCCATTTTGTCAGCTCCTCGAGCATTTTCATAATTCCGGGGTTTGCCCCGATTCATATTCATTCGACCTTCCTACGATTGATTTATCCCTACGGGTAATTTCTCGGGAAGGGCCGGGCTCAACCTAGTTCGGGGTTTGGCTTCGGTTTTGTAACTGAGCTATCGCCATCTGTTGAGCATGTAACATTTCGAAGATCATTCGGAGGCTGATCTCTTCCCCTTCAACTTTTTGGGGGTTTCGAGTTACTGATCGAACTCCTCTATGAACGCTATTTGAGAGGTCGGTAGGCGGATCCGCATCAACTGCCACGTGTGAATTAGCGTCAATCGGGTCAAAAATCAGGATCTCATTACTGGGCGCTATATTGTTATTTTCACCTTGGTGATCGGACTCGTTATCAACGTGTAGAGATTTCTGTATTATAGCCTGGAATCAAAGACACTTCAAAGAGCAAGTGTGAAGCAATGCTTGTGTTATGGAGATTTGTATCAAATAACCACTATTATTCTTAGCCCCACGGTGGGCGCCAAAATGTTTACCCTCAAAATCGTATAACAATTGAATTAATACACGGTTTTAAGGATACATGATCTATTTTGATACAAAAATGAGAAATCAAATTGAAATTAGAATTAATGATAAAAGATGAAAGCAAACCACACAAGTTGGGCAGCGTTGGCCTTGCAGGATGATCGTCCTTGGGCCAAGAAACATTGCAATCGGAGTCGGACATAGAATAATGAGACAATAATAATTAAAAAGATCAGTCTATTGCTATTTTTCGTGATCAGATCAAAAGTGTCGTTACAAATAATTAGACCCCCCTTTATATAGTAAGAGAATCTTATTTTAGGTACAACTCTATATAAGGTAAAAAATCTCCTGATTTGCTAATTAAGCGGTTCCATTGATTCGTGCCGAGATTCACGCCGCGATGCTCGACCCGTTACGGATATTCTGGCTTTCGTTATTTAGGTTCGACGATTTTCCCTCGAGCATGTTCGGGGTCAGGATCAGTTCCGAATCATGGGCTCAGTGTTCTCGAGGACGGACATTCCTACCTCGTGTTCTGCTTCGATGAAACTCGGGGTCGATCTTCAACCATTCGCGTTCCGAACCTGATCTGTCGTGCAATAGTCGAGCCCGATTTCGACCGTATACACCTTGCTTTTTAATTAATGTACAAAAGTTCCATAACTTTAAAGTTTTTAGATTTATTTAATTACTTAAATTATGGATTCGATATCATATTTTTTCTTGGGGTTAAACTAACTTGTCATTTACCTCAATATTGCTGCAGCATCTTGGGAGCACTGGCTTTGATATAGCAGCCAATATCTAAGATTTTGTTTTAATTGGCTAATAATTAGTACTACTCCTTCCAAATATTACTGTTTTGACAAATAGATTCTTTCAAATTATTTAACGTTATAGGAAACAAAAAATTATTATAATCTTATTTTCTATCCTTATTATTTTAATTAGTGAAATATTAATTAAGTTAGACGTGCAAGAAAAGGTTAACTGTTATTAGATAATATTTTTATGATTGATATTTTTAATATCTTTTTATGAGATATTTCAAAATCTTAAAAAGATAGATAATATGAGTATGAGATTACTTTTTCTCGAAAGATTTAATTTTGTATGTCCATTACAAATGTTATTTTAATTATAAGACCAGAAACATTAGCTCGTGAGATCTATAAATTAATATAAGAAATATTTGTGAAGTTATTTTATTTTAATTAATTTATAAGTGGGCACATGAGATTTCCCTTTTTTCCTGCCAAGAAAGAAGACGCATTCGTCCATATTAAGGAGACGATGAAGTAAATACAGCACACAGCACTTACATTACAAGTTGCTCATTGACCTGTTTCCACATGTCCCAACGTGTAATAGTTTGTCATTGTCAACAACAAAAAAAACAAAAAGAAGGAAAAAACTGCTAAAATTTCGACTCCTATGCCAGCCCAACGCACAATGAGCAGGTATAATTTTGTACTCAATTTCTCCTTTTTTCAAACTAAGTACATTTTTTTAAACATTTGACTTAAAGTTAAAAGTTTATCATTGTAAAATTTTTATTAGAAACTAAAGATAATGAAGATTTTTGGGGTTGTTTGGTAGGAAAATAAGATGTTCCCAGATTATAATATCGGAATTAAATAATGACGAAATTATTTAGTAAATATATTTTTATTGGAAGATGTTTGATTTATTGGATTGAAAATAAAATAAATATGGTATAATATAAATATGTGTTCGGTATATCATAGGTAAGTTTGGATAAATATTTATTTTTAGTTTTAACCCTAGATTGTTTAAACTTTGGAGGAAGAGCCTTGAAGTAGGACATCTTTGTCATTTTAATATTTATCCCGGGACTAATTAACCCCGAAATTATTATTCCACTCTCAATGTGGGATAGAACAAATACCAATTGGGGATTAATAATCCAGGAATTACTAATCTGAAATAAAATAATCTCATATCTAATTTTGAGACTATTATCTCTTATTCCACGTACCAAACCAACCTTAACGTCTTAATTTTTAGTGGACGGTAAATATCTTTGGGTAAAATTGTGCAACTTGACTATTACTATGTACTACAATCTTTGTATCTTTGTCAATAATTTCTATTGAAAGATAGACGCACTATTATAGAGGACGTCCTTTTAATTTGATTTTGATGAAGAATAGCTACTGAAAATAATTCTAAAATGACTTACTACTCAAGCGATGGATCAGGTAAGACTGATACCAAACAACTAGACTGGCTCGTGGTTTTGAAGGAGATTTTTATAATTGGTGATTCACTCGGTATCTGTTCGAGAAGATCTATACATTAAAAATGTCCAGGAATCTGCTGGAATATTTAATAAAAACATGGAGATGAATAAATATTTTATTAAAAAGACTAAAATGTTTTTAAAACTATCTAGAAAAAAAATAAAGTTTAAAGCATTTCTATATGGAAAATAGCGGAAATGAAATGGAGATAGAGTTATGAGTGTTTTTTTGGGGGAATAATATCTCGGGGATTTCAAAACGAAATTATGGATGATTAATAACATTTTGATCGAATCAAGAGTATTTATAATAATTGAAAAATCATAAGTAACTTTTGACTAACAAATGATCTATCGTTGAGAATATTAACGTTATAAAGATTATCCTAACAACGGCAGATCAAACAAAAATATGAAAAAATGAAATTCGGTGATTAACTTATAAGCACATAGCTTACGAGTGATTATTCATAGAACGGTACCATTGAATTTATAACATGATTTATAGACAAGCGAATCGATTTGATCCAAATAGTAATAAAGAAATAAGATCAAAATTAAGATTTAACGATTGAATTTAAAGAAAATAACAAGCCTGGTTCCGAACTCAGCCTTTTCGAGAGTATGGGCATTAATAATAACAAAGCAATGATGAAGCTGTTAAACTGAGAGCTAAATAGTAAAGTATAAGGGCAAAATAATAAAGTATAGCTTTTGCGTGCAGAATGTTTCCTCTCCCCAAAATGGTTGTTAACCCCACTATTTATAATTTTACCTAGGGAAACATGATCCTAGGATCAAGCTCCTCTTTAAAAGTGTCATTGATGAAGATGTAACGGCGGATCTTGAATGCAAATATTCTCTATAACGGCTGTTCATTTAATGCTAGCAAATATTCCATCATTAAAATATTGTTCGATGGCAAATCTTTGAACTTCTGCCGCTGACTACGTTCCCTTCGAAATTCATCTTGTATCGGTCACACACGTCGCATTCGGTACTAATTATTTTCCGACTCGTTCTTTATCTATCTTCGACTCCACGTGTCATCTTACCATTCGACCTATGTTATCGATCAATTTTATCCCATATAGATAGTCCCCCTACTTTCTGGTGACGCAACTTAGTGTTATCTGGAAGTAGGTAAAGATTCTTTGCTTGGAAGGAAAGTTCCTGAACAGTCTCTGACACTTGAAAGGACACACGTCTTCTCGCATTTAATAGCCGGAACACGTGTTGTCCCACGATACAACAAATTATTTTGTCGATTTTCAAGGTAATCATGACCACGAGTTTTGTCGTTTATAACTTCATAAGTCTTTCTTCTTCTCTGTATCTGCTTAGAAATCTTTAACAACCTTCAACTTTCACAGCAAAAACCTCTTCTTTTTACAAACCTCTCACAACTATGTCTTCATACACTGCTTCCTTTGATAATACCGATCTTTTCTTCGGTAGAGGCCCGAGGAAAAATAAAGACAAAGAGGTTGACATTGAGTTTGAACCTCCAACTGTTAGCACCATAATAAAACAACCTTCAAGAAAAAGCTCCTTCTGCAACCTCCCAAGGCCACCGGTTTTGACCATTTTGCAAGTTTCCCTCCTCAATTTATCCTTCTAGTATCTCAACTGGGAAGGAGGACTGCAACTGCCCCAATCTCGAAATCCTCGCCCCAGATATGGTAGAGCGAGTTACGTACTCCAAGTAGGGGTTTATGTATGTCTATATATATCCCATTACCTTGGGTCCGTTCTCTTCAGGGTCGAGCGAAGGGCTCGACTGATCCACGTCCAATCCACACTCAATAGTGAGTGAAAACGGGCGTTGGAAGAATAGCACCTAACAAGAGTCGGGGTCGATTTCCACCGGGAGTTAAATATGGGTATTAGGGTGTATACTTGATGAGAGTAAATGAAATAGCTCAATTGCTCTTCCAAATAAGGGAGTTTATTGTCTACTTCTAAAATTAAAACTAACAATTATCAACTAAAGAGAAGAAACTAAAAACGAGTAATTATTTTTGTTGTTTTTATCAATTGGGTAAAAGGTCTACGGATGTAACCTTCACCCAGGTATTAACCTAATGGGTAAATCACGTTAATGCTTGTTTTAGTGACCGGAGTGTATTATAACTCTCAACTCTAGATTACTCACTCAATACCTCTCAGTTATAGAGAGATTTTGCCCAAATTGGCTTTCTCAAGCCCAATTGGGTATCAATTCAAATAGTTGATATGAGCTCAAGTCGGGTTTTCCCTATCTCTAGTTCAAACCATTTTAATTAGACTAGCCAAAACTTTAACTAGCACAATTTCTTGTTAGCCAAGTTTTCCTAGACTAAGTCCCTCTTTCTCAAGTAAGAACCAAGTCAAATAGGCATGAATCAATGTTTGCAAATTGCAACCATTAATTCTATAAATAATGCATGAACAAAGCTTAATAATAAACATCCAATCATAAACAAGCATTAAATTAATCATCCATAAAGTTTACACGCTATAGTTGTGTCACAACCTTAGAGAAAATCTAGCTACTCATGATAGAAATTAAAGAAAACAAAGAAGAAAAATTAATTAAAGCCATAGAACAAGATTAAATTGATAAATATAATATTTGTTCACCCAAAATGGTCACTAATTACTCATAATAGTAAAGTATAATGGCTACAACACTAGATATTACAAAACTTGCCCTAAAAAAGTATTTTCTCTCTATTTATAGTTTTCCAAAATTGGCTTACAAAAATACCTTTCGGGAGGTTCTGCGGCCGCACAATTCCATGTGCGGTCCGCATTTTTCTTAGCTCTGCAAGTGGAGGACTTCTACATCCACACTTTTAGTTTGCAGCTGCATTTCCGCTTCTCCGGCCGCACTTTTCCTTCTACGACTGCACTTTTAGCAAGGGTTTACACTTGGTCATTTTGCACATTCTCTGAACTTTTTGAATTCTTGTCAGTGCGACCATGTTTTGCGGCCACACATTTTGTGAGCAGTCCGCACTTTTACAAACATCCTTTGAGCTTCAGGTACCAGATCTGCAGCCGCAGAAGTATTTCTGTGGTTCGCACTTTCTTCTGTTGCCGCAGAATTCGCTTTGCGGACTGCACTTTTAGCCCGCTGCACTTCTTCTTGCCTTTATGAGCCAGAACATTCATTTTTGAATTATATTTCTTCGTGGAGGTTCAATTCTCCAACATGACTGCAGTTTGCACAATTTTATTAGTTTGGGAACAAAAATCAACACTTTCGAACTAAAACTAAAGCAAGAAAGTACTAATAAGTGGTTGAAATCCACACTTATCAACTCTCCCTAACTTAAGTCTTTGCTTGTCCTCAACCAAATAGATTAGTTCCCACCTCCTCAAAGTGAAATGTCATTTCAAAGAGTCAATTGTACGCCATTCATACTCAGTTGGGACCAACAATTACCCACAATACTCATGCATTTTCAACAAGGTGACAAATCACATAATATGCACATAAAACTCTAATGTGACACTTGAGCTTCAAGAATTGACTTCACTCATCAAGGACTCTTGTTTTATTATGTAGATCATGATGGACTCCAAACTCTTCCTCCTCTACCTTCCATTTTTCAAGCTCATTTCGAGAGTTAGCACTCACTTTTTAGATCAATGAAAGGTTCACTCTTCTCTTACAAAAGAATGTCACAAGTAAGGTTTCAAGTAACATAGGCTTGCCCCTCATGTAGATCATCACTAATGTAAGCTCACTTGGTTTACAGTCAAGTAGGACTTCTTTCGGGTTGTGACGAAGGCTTTTAGATTGAGGTAAGATACCATATTGTATAAGTGGTTACACCCTTCCTTAAACACTTCACATTTTTCATTTCTTGGTTCACATTTATCAACTCTTAGAGGCATTTCCTTTTCTTGGGAGCTAGAGAGACTTAACATCACTCTTTCTTGTTCATTTCATTATTTTTCTCCCATGATTCTCATACTAGAGATAGTTGCCTCTTTTTGATTTCATCAACCTTCCTTTTTATTCTTTTTGGGCAATTTCTTTCTGTTCTTTTCTTTTCTTGCCTTCTTTTTTCATAGAGATCATTTCTTTTTCTCTTTTTGGTGCCTTGATACCTCTTCCAAATTCCTTAACTCTCCCCTCAAACTTATGCCTTAAGCCACTTATTTTATAAGAGTGTTAAGGAAGGTTCGGGTGCCAAGAGAGGATTACAACAAAATGGGTAAAGGCTTTTAGCATGGTTACCAATAAAGAAAGGCTAAAGGCTCAAAGGAGTTGACTAGGGATAACAAGCATTGGGTGGCAATAGAAAGCTCAAACGGACCAAGGAAAGCCTACAATCATCTTCCAAACCAAGGAAACCCGGGATTTCGCCTTGAAGCACATTCGGGGCAAGTTCTAGACCATTCACACAAATACTTGGACTAGCAAGAAAAATCACCTTAGTCTAGTTGCACTCCTCATGCAACTAGCCTGTAAAAGAGGATAGATTCTAAATCCTACAACAATCACAATCAAGTTAAAGATCACTATGGTCCAAGTAACCACTTAATGATTATCAAAGTAAACTCAAGAGTCTCAAAGTCACTAACTAGAGCTATTTTCTTTCAAAAACCTTGTTTCAAACCATTGCACACAGTTAAGTGTGTTGGTGCCAAATGAAGCATGAATAACTCTTTTTAGAGAGTGGCTTGTTCAAAATTGGATAACAATTGAATTTGTAAATGGTGTTAAAGATACGTGGATTAACTTGACACGAAATGATAAATCAGACTGCAATTGAAATAAATAATGATAAAGTAAATGCAAACCATACGAATTGAACAGTTTCAGCCTTGGAAGCTTGGCCACCCTCGAGCCGGATACGCTTCAATCGGTGTCAGGATACAGAAGAACAAGAACTTAAAGAATAAGAGTTTAAAGAGAAAGAATAATAATGTATTTCTTTGGGATGCATGTTATAATTTCTAATGAATTATCATACCCCCTTTATATAGTAGAGGTATCCTACTTTAGGTACAATTCTATACAAGGAAAAAATCCCTTGATTTGCTGATTGCCGTTTCCTTACTGATACGCGCTGAGATTCCCATCATAATATCCGATCGGTCACGGATATTTCAGTCTCCTGTTGGTTATGCTAACAATGTTACTTTGAGCTCGATTGGGACTAAGGTCGACTCCGGGGTCACGGACTCAATGTTCTCGAAGGGAGGTGTTCCGACCCCGGGTTCTAGCTCGGTGGGACTAGGGATCGATCTTCAGTCCTTAGTTGTCATGCTCCGAGCATAACCTACCATGTCGTAAGCGAGCTTGAATTTGACCGTATACAGATAGTCCCCTCATTTTTCGGAGAGTAAATGACGAGAAACGATATGAGCTTCCGATCCTGATTTGATACCCCGTGATAAAAATGACAAAACAGGCAAAACATCTCACTAGTCAAGTCTTAATGGCATTAAATGCTTGTCAGTTGCTGGTCAGCCACTCCCAGATGTGAACCGTCGCTGGAAACCTATAAATACCCCCTCATTTGTTCATTCAAACTTTACATCCAAACCTTCTGCCCTCATACCTAAGAAATTTCTATACTTCCAAGCACTTATATTCTAGTAACCTTGAGATCTTTTATAGGAACTCTCATTCATCTTCATCTCAAACCGTCGAGTGTAATCTTTTAACTTCCTCTTTTTCCTTATTTCCTCTCCATAAAGACATGGCAAAAACTTCCAAAATCATTTCCCAAAAAGAAACTCCTTCTACCTCACGGCAGGCTACCGAAAAGATCACTTCACATACCGCTGTTGAGGAACCGACATCGGAACCCCCTCAAAAAATGTTCATCCCCGAGGGGTGCCCGGTCAATGCTGATTTTAAGGTTAAAAAGCCTTCTTCCGCACCAGGTCGAGGTAAGGCAGTCTCGAGGTACATCTGCTCGATCACCAAGGATATTCTCCCTGAATTTAAAAAGGATTGTAACTGGACTGACAAACATGTGGTGGTTCCCCAACCTGAAGAAGCCATCACCACCCACGTAGAGGGATTTTTAAGTGTTTACACTTATCCCTTCATGTTGGTCCCCTTGGACCTGGTTATCATCGACTTTTGCAAAAGATACGACGTAACCGTCGGTCAAATTCACCCTTATTTTGGAGGATCGTAATCCTTCTCCGTTTCTTTGTGAGGAAGATCGAAGGGTGCCCCTTTACCATCGACCACCTCATGCGTTTATACAGTCCCCGACTCTACCGGGGGGAACTAATCAAGCTCGCCCGTCGGGCTAGTAAAGCCCCATTCTCGAGTATCAACGAAGATAGGGATCGAGGTTGGCTAGGACGTTTCGTCCGAGTGAGGACTCAGACTTGATCCCTGCCGAGCACATGTCGTTCCCTAAGAAGTGGAACATGTCACATAAGTATAATTTTGCTTCAAAGACTTCATTTATCGCTTTTTTCCTTTTTTTCTTATCTGTGTACTGTGACAATGCAGCTGTTGCTCGGATCCCAAATGCAGTTCCTCGACTCATGGAGTGGGTCGAGGGCATTGCATCACAAAGGCCTTATTCCAAGCGCTCATGGTGCGAGCTTTCAAAGGGCCGATGGGAGGCCCGTTCTCGATCATGAGTAATTTTTGGTTTCTCTTTCGCACGACTAAGTCCTCACTTATTTTATTTCTTTTGCAGGTTTACCCAAGGATGTCCAAATGAGGCCCCTATCCGGTAGTGGCGATCTCCCCACTGAGTCCCCTGCTCCGAAACAGGGTGAAGAGAAGAAGAGAAAAAGGGCTCCGAGTTCTCCGAACTCGGAGAAAAAGAAACCAAGGAGGAGGCTGATCTGCAAGCCAAAAGAAACCTCCAGCTCCCGAATACCTGATTCGGACTCCCTCTACCGGCTCAGGGACAAGTCTAAAGAGGATGAAATTTTAATGGCCCGGGAGCCATCGGTCCCTGAAGAATGGGCATCAACCGAAGAGGGGACGATAGAGGCCAATCCCTCCCTAACTCAGGAGGTCGATGCATCCATGAGGGTCGAGAACCCTCAAGACGCTGGTTTTGCTCCACCCAGAGTCATCGATATAACGGGATCGCCTTCATTCAAGGACTCAATGTTCAGTGAAGCTCAAGCGGCGAAGGAGCGTTCAAATGAATGGGTCCAAGGAGTGAACGTTCCCCTTCAAAGCTTTTTTGATGGCGTGAACTCTATTGCCACGGACGGACATCACCGGATTGGGTGATTTAGAAATACCAAGAAGAAGTCCGCCCTCAGGGACAAGTAGGTCTAGCTCGAGCCCGAGATTGGTCAACCAATTCCCTGCCTCGAGTGCCGATCCTGGTCGGAAGCGGTCGATCATTATCTTTGTTCCGGAGGACGCCCGGATCCTTTCCACGCCTGTTGGGGTAGCTAGTTATCTCTGGTGCCTGGTGACTGAAGAATACCAGGAAAAGATGAACGAGGTGGAATCTCCATGCTTATTCAACGAAGCACAACAGGCATTGAATCGGGTAAGGTGTTACCAAACCTTTTCATTTTCTAGCTTTGGTTACTTAATGATCTTAATATTTTTCCTTGTATTTGCAGGCCTTGGTGCTTCACCATGAGACCTTCCTTCGATATCGAGAATAGTTGAGTCTCCTCGAGGCCGACTTCTCAGTGAGCAACGCGAGGAAGAGGCTAAGAGTCTTCGGGCCGAGCTGGAGGTTGCTCGGAAGGAGCATGCCGACCTGGTTGGGTAGGTAAAAGTATTTGAGGTTAGTGACGATGAAATAGATTTGGTGAATGATGGTCGAAATCCGCAGGTCCGATAGAAGATCGATCAGATCGACCAGCTCCAAGCCGAGATGGATGCAATTAACACCGAGACCGACGAATGGAGAGGCAGAATGGACCATCTGGCCTCGAAAAAAGAGGCTACTTGGGCGCAACTGACTTTGGCTGAGGTCCAGCTTCGATCGGCAAAGGAAAAGGCCGAGGTGCAGGCCAAAAAAGGTCTAAGAGCTCCATTCTCGGCTAAGTTCTGCCGTCTCTAATCGAGAAATTTTGGCCAAGGATCTTGAAACGGCCAAATGTGTTAAATGTATCATCAAATAAAATCCAACCCTAATCCCCCCTTGGCGCATCCCCCCC
>MCJB01049563.1:77239-111017 GCA_002018475.1 Nicotiana obtusifolia | reverse complement strand
CCCCCCAAATAAAAGTAAGCATTGTGTCCAATGTTTAACAAGATAAGAGTAAAAGGAGAGAGGGCGAAAAAAACTTCCTAAGCATCCTTGGACATATCAGTGTCCCAAACAACATCAACCCATGTTGGCTCAGCCAACTGTATATCATCATCATCATATCTGGGTGTGGAAAAAGTGGTGAACATCGCACGCACTACATCAGCACTGTCGACGCCAAGGCATGGCTCTTCAGACCGGCCAGCTGGAGCAACCTGTGCAGATGGATCTGGGGCGGACTGGTCTGGGTCAACCAGCATATCAAATGGTAAATCCCTAGCTGTAGCTAGCCGGGTCACCTCAGCTCGTAGCTTGTCTATAGACTTCATGCTAGCCTGAGACTTCCTTATCTTCTTGACCTGCTTGTTCAGGCCCTCAATAATTAAACAATGTTCTAGAGTGTTCATGATCACCTTCTAGTTGTCCAAAATCTTGCCCAGATTCTTATCAAGCACAGTAGAATCCCCCGGTGCCTGTGTGGATGAATGCCCTGCAACAGTACTAGATATCTTAGACAGCTTCGAAGTAGCTGCTGCATCTAGTTGTTAAGACTCGCCAATGTCTGGGAGACTCGCAGAGCAGAAAGTGGGCCTGTAGGCATGGGCAACGGTCTCATAATCGGAGTAGGGACTGTCCTAGGAGTTGTTAAAGGAGCTGAAGATGGCGGCGGAGACATAGCTGCTACACTGGTAGAGGGCTCAACTGATGTGGATAGAATATCATTAGTGTCAGAAACTACCACTATCGGCTCATTAGACTGACCTGTAGCAGTAGAAGGCTGAGCACTCTTCTTCGGGTTGGTCGGATCCTGTAGCGAGTACCACTCAAACGGCTTCTTGGGCTTTACCTTTGTATCAAATGGCTTTGGCTTTACCTTTGCATCTATGAAGTGCTCTATAATAGTGTTGGGGTAGGGGTAAGCCATGTTAGTTTATTGCGCCACCAAAGAGATATTGGTCGACATCAGGGCAACCACATTGATCGGGTACCGGCCATGAGAGAAGCCACTAGAACTGCATGTGGAACAGGCAAGCTATTCTCATTCTGGCATGGGTCAAGCCTGCTACACACAAAGGTTTGCCAACCTTTTGCCTCAAAAAGTAATGTACTCTGCTGAATGGGTACCCCAGTGGTAATCCATGATGGAGGTGGTCCCGGTGCCAAGATCTTAGCAAGACACGACCCGGCCTCTTCTTTCAAGGCCAACTTCTTTAGGTACTCTTTTGGCTCCACGTCTTCAAATCTCAAGTACGCATTCAGCGTGTGCTGGTCAAACTTCACCTTGAGGTTGCATTCTTTGGTCACTTTTGTTCCCTTGCGAATGTCAAAAATGCTGGCATAGAGCTCGCGGACAAGGTGCTCCTTGAGATCCACTACCTTCTCAGTAAACAACATCCACCCCTTTCTCATCCTGAACTGCTCCAAACCTGCAGAGTTGTATTTATCAAGATCCCTCGATAGAAACTGCCTTTCATGTGTCAATGATCTCACTGGCCACCACGTCTGGAAATCGATGAAAGCAGCCAACTCACAAATCTATCTTCCCATACTTCCTTCTTCTTTGTCTGCTCAACCCAGTAGATGTACCTTCTCCCCCTTTTTCAACATATGGAATATCCTGCGCACCGGACACTGCAGCAGCTGGCTCGGAGGCCTGGCTATCACTTTCCAAACCCTAGAAAATGCTCTGAAATGATGAAGGCACATCTAGAGGCTCAAATCGCCCTTATGGCCGTGACTGTGTAGCTGTCTGCTCCTCCGGAATAGACGTGGAGTTACCCTCAGAAGCCTCCCTATGGGGCATAATAACTGGACTCGGAGAGGTCTACACCCCTCCCTATGCTTGTTGTAGCCTTCTTCCAAATAGTCTTGGGCACACTGAGGGGAAAGGCACCTCTGCCTCGACCCCTAGAAGACTCTCCTCTACCCTTGGCAGCGTGGCCTCGTGATCGAACCATTGCCCGTATCAAAACAAAGAGGATTGTTAGTTGGATGTCATCATTCAACACAACTAGGACTTTATGTAAGCTAGGGAGAACAATGTAGCCACAGTAGGGTTTCAGGTTTCAAAAGGAAGACATGCTTGCAGAATATGAGATCTACGGTCCGCACTTTTCTGATGTGCAGCTGCAGATTGGGAGTGTGGCCACACTTCTGACAAGAAAGTTCAGAGGCTCAATTGCTTCTTCTCTGAAGATAGTGCGACGGCCAAAGTGCGGCTGCAGAATTCATCTGCGGTCCGCAGAATTTTAAATGTTGTCCGCACTTTTGTGCTTTCAAGAAGCAAGTCTCTAACAACAGTGCAGACCCAAAATATGATCTCACCAGTAATTCTGCGGTCCACACAATTAAAGTGCGGCCGCAGAATGCATTTGCCTTCGCCAGTTACCAAACTCACCCAACTGCAGACCGCGAAAATTCATGCGCGGCTGCATATTTCAAAATTTAACTAGCAGTCAGTGTTTTTCACTTAGATTTTGCAATTACTTGTACAAATTAATATGGCAATATGGTATACACATTAAATCTAACTAAACCAACCTATTTTAGCATGTAGTACTGACTATCCAGCATAGATCTACCCCACATGGATACATGGATGAACTTTAATAACAGATGGCCTAAAAAGAAGCTAAAGTTTCAAAAATTAAATAACACAAGAGATTAAAAGGAAGTGTAAAATGAAAGAAGAACTTCTATTTATACTCAAAATTGTTGAAAGGGAAAAAGGTTGAGTGCGGCCGCATAATTCCAAGTGCGGTCCACACTCCTTCACCTGGGGAAAAATGGGCTGTGTCAGTTGTGCGGTCCGCATAATTTTGAATGCGGCCGCATAATTCCTCTCGTGGCCGTAGATTAGCCCCACACCGATAGGCCCAAACTTCAGAGAGATTGCAAATTATCATTTTGTTGAGCTTCTCGAAGTGTGGTCCGCATGTAAAATGTGCGGCCGCACAAGCTCTTCTGTTGTGGCAAAAATAATTCTGCGGTCGCACAATTAAAAATGTGTGGTTCGTATTTCCTTCAACACTTAGTCATTTTTGTCTACCCTTCTTACATGTAACACTCAACACCGTAGCACACTTCAAATTAAGTTAGAAACAACAAATAACACTTAACTACAAAAGAAAAAGGAAAGAATTTGGTGACCATTGAAGTAAATGATCGCTACCATGTGGCTCTCTCCAACTTTACCCAAGTTCTTGTAGAAACACTTACATCTTGTTGGGTAAGGCAACGGCCGTAACCCATTTGGACACATAATCCATCGCAACCAAGATGTAAGTGTTTCTGCAAGAACTCACAAAAGGCTCCATAAAGTCAATGCCCCAAACATCGAAAATATCAATCTCCAAGATGGTTGTTAGAGGCATCTCATTTTTCTTTGAAATTCTACCAGCCCGTTGACATTCATCACAACTTTTCACTAAGTCACTTACATCCTTGTAAAGAGTAGGCAAATAGAAACCACAACTAAAAACTTTGGCCGCTATTCTTGCTCCACCATGATGACCACCGTGTGGCGAAGAATGATAAGCACCAAGTATATCGCCTTTCTTTTCTTTTGGTACACACCTTCTAATCACCCATCCGTAAAAATTCGGAAAAGGTATAGTTCATCCCAATAATAATCTTGACAATCTCTTTTGATCTTCTTCATTTTGTTTGAAGAGAACTCATCCGAAATGATTCCACTCACAAGAAAATTTGCCAAGCCTGCAAACCACGACACCTCTTTCACTGAAATTTCCAAAATTTGCTCATCGAGGAAGGAGTCATTGATTTCAAGGCCATCATGTGGCCTCCCCTCCTCCTCCAAACGAGACAAGTGGTCCGCCACTTGGTTTTCACTACCTTTACTATCTTGAAGATCAATATCAAATTCTTGTAACAAGAGTACCTATCTCATCAACCCGAGCTTTAGAATCCTTTTTCCTCATAAGATAGCAAAGCGCCACATGATCTGTGTGGACAATAACCTTGGCACCCATCAAGTACGGGCGGAATTTCTCAATTGCAAACACAATTGCAATGAGTTCTTTCTCCATAACAGTGTAATTGACTTAGGCACTATTCATGGTCTTACTATCATAGTAAACCGGAGGAAAACCTTTGTTAATACGTTGCTCCAAAACAGCCCCAACCGCTACATCACTTGCATCATACATGAGTTCAAAAGGCAAACTCCAATTTGGAGCGGTAATGATTGGAGTAGTTTTCAACTTGAGCTTCAATAGTTCAAAAGACCTCATACAATCATCATTGAAATGGAACTTGGCATCCTTCTCAAGGAGCTTGCACAATGGATTCACCACTTTAGAGAAATCTTTGATGAAGCGTCGGTAGAAACTCGCATGGCTTAGGAAACTCTGCACACCCTTCACCGAAGTTGGGGGTGAAAGATTAGAAATCACCTCGATATTCTCCTTGTCAACTTCAATTCCATTCCTTGAGATTTTATGGCCAAGGACAATACCTTCCTCAACCATAAAATGGCATTTCTCCATATGGAGCACCAAATTGGTCTCTTCACATCTAGCCAACACTTTGTCCAAATTTATAAGACAATCATCAAAAGAATTCCCAACCACCGAGAAGTCATCCATGAAAACTTCAAGGTAGTCTTCCACCATGTCCGTGAAAATAGCCATCATACACCGTTGAAAAGTCGCTGGTGCATTGCACAAACCAAAAGGCATCCTCTTGAAAGAAAAAGTACCATAAGGACATGTAAAGATTGTTTTCTCTTGATCTTTCGGAGCAATGAGAATTTGGTTGTAGCCCGAGTGCCCATCAAAAAAACAATAGAAAGCTCGACCAGCCAATCTATCTAGCATTTGGTCTAAGAAAGGAAGTGGAAAGTGATCCTCCTTGTAACTTTGTTGAGATTATGATAGTCCATACAAACCCTCCAACCGGTCACCATTCTTATAAGAATCAACTCATTCTATTATTGGTAACAACCGTCATGCCCCCTTCTTTGGGACACATTGAACCAGAGAAGTCCATGAACTATCAGAGATGGGGTAGACAACCCCAGCATCCAACCACTTGATAATCTCCTTCTTGACAACTTCTTGCATAGCCTCATTGAGTCTTCTTTGATGTTCAACGGATGGTTTAGCACTTGATCTTATGCATGCAAAAGGTGGGGCTTATACCCCCGAATATCCGCCAAAGTTCACTCAATAGCCTTCTTCCTCTTTTGCAACACCGCCAATGTGGAATCAACATGCATGTTAGTTAAACAAGAGTAAAGAATAACCAAAGTAGAACAAGGGCCAAGAAATTCATACCGAAGGTGTAGAGGAAATGGCTTCAACTCCAAAATAGGTGGCTCTTTAATAGAAAGCTTTGTAGGAGGAGTCTTCCTATTCTCAAGATCCAAAGATAGTTTTCGGGGTGCGTAGTTATATGATCCCATTCCTTGCAAAGAATTCACACACTCTGTGAAATCATCCATCTCGTCATCATCAAAATTGAGCAAAACGAATTCCAACATATCACTAATGTTAATTGTAGCACTTGTATCATCAGCAATAACATCGCTCACCAAATTCACAAAGGAACATACCTCATTGCTATTTGGTTTCCGCATAGACTTACACACTTGGAATACCACTTGTTCATCACCAACCCGGAAGGTGAGTTCTTTGGCTTCCATATCACAAAGAGTTTTGCCCGTAGCAAGGAAAGGTCTCCCAAGAATGATAGGTACTTCATAATGAACTTCACAATCTAGAATAACAAAGTTCGCCGGAAGAATGAACATATCAACCCGAACCAAAACATCTTCAATCACACCCAACAGCCTCTTCATGGTAGGATCGGCCATTTGTAACCTTATAGATGTAGGTATTGGTTTCCCAATTCCCAAGGTTTTGAAAACCTAACAAGGCATCAAATTGATACTCACCCCAAGATCACAAAGAGTTTTAGCAAACTCGACACTCCCAATTGTACAAGGAATTGTGAAAGCACCGGGATCCTTCAATTTAGGAGCCATGGAATGAATAATTGCACTCACTTGATGAGTGACCTTGATAGTTTCAAAATTCATTAACGGCTTCTTAGTCATAAGATCTTTCATAAAGATTGCATAACCGGACATTTGTTCCAAAGCTTCTACTAATGGCACATTAGTTGAAATACTCTCATCATTTGAATGAACTTTTTGAATTGATTCTCACTATTTTTCTTGGCAAGTCTTTGTGGGTAGGGAGGTGAAGGCTTAAGCAATAGTGCCCTAGCCTTTTGTACTACCAGCTCTGGTATGTTAATGAGTGCTCCCTAGACGGGTTCACCTCCTCTCGAGTCTATTCAACACTATCATCAATATCAATCTGAACCTCATCATTTGCTTGAACCACATTGTTTGGGATCTCCTCCTCTTGTACCACTTTGTCATCATCTACAAGTCGCCTTTCACTTGAGGTAGGTGCATTCCCGCCTCTTCCATTTCTTGTGATAACTGCCATAGTATACCCCGTATTGTTACCACCCTTTACGTTCACCACCATTTCACTTGGTAGTGCACCCTTAGGATGAAAATTTAGAGCTTGAGAGATTTGCCTCATTTGAACTTCTATATTACGGATTGATGTGTTGTGTGAGTCAAGTTGAGCATTCGAATCGATATTCTTCTCCATCATTTGCTTGAACATATTCTCAATATGACCCATATCATTGTTTGAAGAACTTGAACCATGGGAAGGATAAGGAGGTGGGTTCCTTGGTTGTTGATACATTGGGGGCCTTTGAAAACTCGACCCCTGGTTGCCTTGATTGTTTCCCCAACCACCTTGATTGCTGCCTCCTCAATTTACTTGGTTGTTTCAACTCCAATTTCCTTGATTGTTGTTATTATGACAATTTCCTTGATTGTTAGAACTTCAATTGCCTTGGTTATTTTGTGGTCGCCATTGTTGTTGATTTGAGCCTTGGAAGTTATTTTTTTGCCCTTGAAAATTGTTCACATATTGAAATTCCTCTTCTTGCTCATGATAAGAATCATCTTGATCAAAACCACCATCATCGTGCACAATTCTCCACTTGTGTTTGCATTTCTGGACCCTTGGTCCTCTTCTTGTTCGCCAATACATTTATGCCCTCCATAGCATGAACTTGCTTAGGAGCTTGCACTTGATTAAGTTGGGCCGTTGTTAGGTGAGTCATGGTTGTTGTCAATTAGGCAATGGCTTGCCCATGGTCTTGCAACTCTTTGTGGAGGTATATCATGTTGGGATCACCTTGTGGAACATTAGCTCGGGATTGCCAAGCCGACAACATTTCCACCATCCCATCAAGAATCTCACATGCCTCCGCATATGGTGTTGTCATAAAGTTACCGGCCAATTGATTGACCACACATTGGTTCGTAGTATTGATACTACGATAGAAAGTTTGTTGGATCATATTGTCGGTTCATTAGGCTCTTGCTTGAACGCTAATATTTCATCCCGAAGAGTAGCCATAATGCTCGGGAGCGAAAAACTTTCCAATAAACTTTGCCGCAACTCATCCCAAGTATGTATTGAATGATTCGGCAAACGTTCCAACCAATCTAAATCTTTACCTCTTAGAGAGAAGGGAAAACCTTAGCCTCAAAGCATCCTCGGAAACATTAGTTTGCTTGCTCCTCCAACACGTATCCACAAAGCCCTTCAAATGTTCACCGGAGAAAAAGCCTCGTTGCTCTAGCAAAGTGAGCATCACATTGGTAATTAGAAAGTTGTCCGCCCTAATACGAGGGGGGACAATTGCACTAGCATAACTTTAGTTGGGCAATTTCCGGTGTTGTGCTGCTTGTGGTTGAGGTGGTGGAGGTGGGAGTGGTACGGGCACGTTGTCTTGTGGAACCTGGCCTTGCTGATTTAGTTGTGGCACTTGAGGTACCTCATCGAGTTGTTCCTCCTTGCAGTCCAAGTCCCCCAATGACATATTTCTGAGCTCATTGTTCGCAATGTTTATACCTACAATTTTTTCAACAAGTTAGTAACATGGAAGGGAACGAAGATATTTTAAGAACACACTCAAATATATAGCTAACACCGTTAAAACTCCCCGACAATGGCGCCAAAATTGATTCACGTCAAATCCACGCTCAATAGTGAGTGGAAACGGTCGTTGGAAGAATAGTACCCAACAAGAGTTGGGGTCGATTTTCACAGGGAGTTAAATATGGGTGTTAAAGTATACACTTTATGAGAGTAAATGAAATAGCTCAATTGCGCTTCCAAACAAGGGAGCTTGTTGTCTACTTCTAAAATTAACACTAACAATTATCAACTAAAGAGAAGAAACTAGAAAACGAGTAATTGTTTTTGTTGTTTTTATCAATTGGGTAAAAGGCCTAGGGATGTAACTTTCACCTAAGTGTTAGCCTAATGGGAAAATCACGTTAATGCTTGTTTTAGTGACCAGGGTGTATTATAACTCTCAACTCTAGATTACCCACTCAATACCCCTCGGTTATAGAGTGAATTTGGCCAAATTGGCTTTCTCAATCCCAATTGGGTATCAATTCAAATAGTTGATATGAGCTCAAGTCGGGTTTTTCGTATCTCTAGTTCAAACCCTTTTAATTAGACTAGCCAAAACATTAACTAGCACAATTTCTTGTTAGCTAAGTATTCCTAGACTAAGTCCCTTTTTCTCAAGTAAGAACCAAGTCAAATAGGCATGAATCAATGTTTGCAACCATTAATTCTAGAAATAACGCATGAACAAGGCTAAATAATAAACACCCAATCATAGACAAGCATTAAAATAATCACCCATAAGGTTTACACACTAGGGTTGGGTCACAACCCTAGAGAAAATCTAGCTATTCATGGTAGAAGTTGAATAAAACAAAGAAGAAAAACTAATTAAAGCCATAGAACAAGATTAAATTGATAAATCTAATGTTTCTTCACCCAAAATGGTCACTAATTACCCAAAATAGTAAAGTATAACGACTATAGCACTAAATATTCCAAACTTGCCCTAAAATGATATTTTCTGTCTATTTATAGTGGCCCAAAATTTTCTAGCACAAATGCCGTTCGGGAGGTTCTACGGCCGCAAAATTCCATGTGCGGCTCTGCAGGTAGAGGACTTCTGCAGCCGCACAATTCAGTTTGCGGCTACACTTTTGGTAAGCTTCACACTTTTTGTTTTGCACATTCTCTGAACTTTTTAAATTCTTGTCAGCGTGACCATGTTTTGTGGCCGCATATTTTGTGTGCGTACCGCACTTTTCCAAACATCCTCTGAGCTTCAGGTACTAAATATGCGGCCGCAGAAGTATTTCTACAGTCTGCCCTTTCTTCTATGGATCGCACTTTTGGCCTGCTGCATTCCTTCTTGCCTTTGTGAGCTGGAACACTCCTTTTTGAGTTATATTTCTTCGTTCAGGTACAGTTCTAAAACATGCCTGCAATTTGCACAATTTCATTAGTTTTGGGAATAAAAATTAACACTTTCGGACTAAACTTAAGCAAGAAGGTACTAATGAGTGGTTAAAATCCATACTTATCATCGACCCAAAAATTTTGGAGTTTTGCCACCGATATCAGGTCTGCTTAGCACAAGTAGGCACATCTATATCGTGGACGGTGGCCTGCCTTCGTCAATTATGCACTGAGACCGGGAAAACCCTAACTCTTGCACATATGATTAACCTTTACTCTCCCAAGATTTTTCATGAGGAAGTAATAAAGTTTTGCAAGTGTGGTCATTACGCTCTCCTCACTAGTGTAGACGATGACTACGACCGTGGATGGATAGATCGGTTCGTCGCCATTTCTACCAAGGACATCATCTCGACCACAACTCCATCTTTTCCCGAGTCGTGGAACCTTTTTCGTAAGTTTTTGGTTCCCTATTTCCTTTATTCGTAAAAAGGTCATTTCTCGCTTTTGCTTATTTTATGTTTCCTTCGTTTTATCTACTCGATGGGAACCATCACGTGTGCAAGGCCTGGACCAACAGGTTTAGAAAATTTTGGACATCATAACTCCAGAATCCCGACAGTGAAAGGAGATGGCCCCCAAATACGGGTGGAAGGCCAAAACCCATGGTAAAGCAAGTCCTTCTTTTCTTTTATCCTTGTACGAACACAAGAAATTTCATGAATAAATTGCTAACTCCATTTTCTCTTATACAAGGCTTCCGAGGGGCTCCGTCATCTGCCCAGAAGTCAACGCCATAGATGACCCCGAGGAGGCAGGAGGGTGCTACAAAATGTTGTTGCTCGAAGTTGAGCTCGTGGACCTGCCCGAGCCTCTGGTGAGGATGCCTCATCTCGGAGTCCCCAGTCCAAGAACAAGAAACCAAATAGAAGATGCTCTTCTTCGGCTGGGACTCAAGAGAAAAGGGCAAAGAAAACGCCATCTGACCCGGCCACCGTGGTCCTCGTTGACGAAGGGGAAGCCATGGATGAAGAGGCTTCCCTTCGAAGGAGCAAAGCATCTTCATCAGCTCAACCGGATGCTCAGCCGGGGGAGCTTCAAAACCCAATATTAGAAGAAAATAAAACGCTTTGGGGTGAGATGGACTTAGTCGAGAATGCTGATTTTCGCTTCCCAGCCCCAGTTGTTGTCTCCAGTCCAAGGAGTTCGAAGCCCGAGCCTTTTCTGCCCCCAACTATTGAGCAAACAAACAATGCTCCTTATTTCACAACTGCTTCTTCTCCTTCTACACCAGTGGCTTCGTACCCATCAACACCCGTTGTTCCTTCGCCATCGGCACCAATTACATCACCTCCATCGGTACCAGCTACCCATGAAAGGAATGACTCTCCCCCTTGGTTCTCTGACCATGGGAACTTGGAGATCCAAGACCCTCGAGAGAGGAGAGGTGCTACTTTTTGATTTCGAAAGTGTATCATCTTGTATCCAAGCCGGTGGAGCTTACTAATTATCTGAGACCGTTGTCTTCAGAGAAGGATTGGAAGAAGATGAGCTCCCTTTCTGGAGAGTGCCTAATAAACAACAACATGCACAGTACAATGCAAGTATCATAATTGTTTCCTCGTATCTACTTTTCTGCTTACATGTTTCAATGGTAATCCTAATCTCAACCTTCTCTTTTTAGACCAACCTTCTTGCTTTTGAATGCCTGTAAAGGTTGATCCTTGACAAACAAAGACTTGCTTCCGAGGAGGCCAACACTGTCGAGGAGAAGAGGGCCCGAGTGGAAGAGAGGCTTAAGAGGTCATGGAGGAAAACCGTCTTCACTCAACTACAAATGTTCAGCTTGGCTCCCTCCTTAGTGCCATGAAGTCTGAAAGAGAAGAGCTCCAGGCCGAAATCGAAAAACTTCGGGAAAAACTCCAAGATCAAGAGAACTCCATTGCCTTCGCGAAAATCTATGCTATATATCATATGAAGAGGAAGACCTTGGAGGAGACCAAAATGGGCATCGCCAATATAGATGATTGCATTGACCAGGCCTGGAAACTGGAGATCCGCTTGTGAGAACCTTCCTGCTCGGCCCGTTGCGACTGACTCCTCGAATACTAGTTTCGAGTATTTGGGAACCGAAGGGGAGATTGAAAAAGATGAAGGCCCCGAACCGACAGTGGATCCGCCTTCTCCTCCTTCTTCGGGTTCTGGCGGCACGAATGATGTATAAATTTTCTTCTTTTTTTTTATTTTATTTAATTATTCCAAAACTTTTATTTTGTTGAGTTTGGCACTTTAATAATGCTGAAGTGTTTTGCAAAAATATAATCTTTATGTCTAGTTGATTAAAGCCTCGGGTATATTTTTTCATCCGTTAACTTTTGATTCTGGGCATAAATTCTTCCGGAATCCAACCTTTACTATGATGGTTTCCTAAGAGAGGGCCCTTATGTTTACGGTTTTCTTGAAAAGGACGTCTCATGTTCATTCCTGCACGAGCATTTGAAGTTTTTGTTAACTTTCACATGACAAAATTAACTCATCATTTGGACAAGAAATAAGATAAATATAAAAGGACTTTATTTTATTCCCTCTATTTTTGAAAATACTTAGGCATTTGTTTTCTTAAATAAATAAAGTTTTAATTCATGTGGCTAACTTGTACAACTTATTTCTATGGGGCTGATCACGCAGTCCCCGATCCTGATGAAACACTGATCCAGCTTCTCAAAATCCCAGTTTTCGTGGCATTTCTTGGTGTCGTATCAGACATTATCTCCCCCTAGTGTTCGAATGCGAAGCATGCGAATTCGAACACTGGAAGTCTTGTGATATGCCGGAGAATTTCGGCAGATTTTGATACTACTTGCTTAGATTTTAACTTGTTTTACGTGCAAATTCCCTCGATACTTATGTAATTTTAGTATATTTGCAGTATATTAAGTGTAAGGACCTAAAAGCACGAAAAAGAGCTCAAAAAGCCAACTAAAGACAAGAAAAGAGTTGAAAAGCATCGCAGAGGTGAATATGCGATCGCAAACATCACATGCGAGCCGCATATTTCACAATAAAATCGCAAACCAATACAGAATTCTGGGCACATTTTTATGGCAAGAATGCGGTCGCATATGCGACTGCATAACTAAGATGCGGACCGCAGATATGCGCTTGGGAATCGCAGACACAAGCAGAGTTTTGGGTGAAGTTCAGGGTAAGGAATGCGATCGCATCTGCGATCGCATAATTGGTATGCGAACCTCAGACTCAACCGCAGATCAAGTATGAAGTTTATGGGTTTTTGGAATTGCGATGCAAAAGGCGGCCGCATTTCTTCAATGCGGACCGCGAATCAGGAATGCGATGAAGGCAAAACCCATGGGTAAAATCTGCGACGGACGTGTACTATTTGCGGACCACATTTCTGTTATGCGACAGAAATATTGTCGCATTATTGACATCATGGGCAAATCAGTCCGAATTTCGCCTCGATTTTTGGGCCTTTATAAATAGGTTTAATAGGGTTTTGTGGGGACTATCTTGTCATAATTTAGAGCATAAAGTACTAGGCTTGAGTTATTTGATTTCTGGGAAGCTTTTTGGATCAATTATCTTCTACTTTGTAAGCTTATGACAATTACTATTTTTTCAGTTTCCATTTTCAGCATGAATAGCTAATTCTAAACGCTAAGGCTGTGAACCCTAAATGGGTATGATGTTATTGGGATTTTGATATTGAATATAGTTTCAACAGTTGATTGATATTTGTTTACTTCTTATTCTTTAAATAATTGTTGGTGGTTGCAAACATTAACAAACGCCATTTAATTTCACCTTTTCTTGGGAAAGCGGGGTAGAATTTGGTAGAAGTAAATAACAAAGACTCAAGGCTTTAAACCTTGTTTAATAAAATCGCTTAGGAATAAGTGGGTTTTAATTTAGCATAAATTGATTCTTCTTAATCACAACTCTTTTGTATGTGGAAAAATCATAAAGAGGACATATTATCCAACTATTGGAAAATATTGGGTAGTAAATTAGACATCAATTGCATATCAAAAGATTCTTCCGTTGAAAATATATAATATTGATATCGATAGCATTATACTTCATTAAGGGGGACACAACCTTGGTTTCTTTAATCATATTATTCATATTCATAATACTATAATTAGTCTTCATTTAAACTTAAATTAAATTCATCTTTCTGTTACGATTACTTGATAAAATTACGACTGTAGTTGAGTACTATACTAATTATGTAAACGTTTCACACCTATTCCCTGTGGGATTCGACCCCAACCTTGTTGGGTTATTATATTTGACACCGACCGCTTACACTGTTTATTAAGGTGTAATTTGAGCGTATCATCTTGTACACAGATTGCTGCTTCACCAGTGAAAATAACTTGTGAACGGTTAAATAACCCTTTTTTAACAATGAAAGGAAAGGTTTACCATCAAGCCAAAGATTATTTAACCATCCATATAGTCGTTTACCATCTATGTGAAAATTTTAGTGCCTTGATATTCAAAGGTCTTTCCTTTGCGGATGGCGCTCCTTCATAGTATGCTTTCTATCGCTGCTTCATTAAAAACCTTCCCAGAAAAATTCAATTGGGACAAAAACTAGTCGAAGGTAAAAAGTGTGCAGCACATACTTTTAGTATTAGCAGGAACATCAGCAATAAAACCTTTTGAGAATATTCATGTTCCAATTACTGGAAAATTTGACTCCCTCTTGATTTTTCAACTCACATGATCCCTTACCGGTGATAGCTAAAACCCGGTAAGGACCATCTAGTTTTCAAGCGTTGACTTCCCGAGTGCTCTGAGTCACCTTTCTCAAAACCAAATCCCCTACTTTAATATAGTGGAGATTGACCCTGTGATTATAATATCATTGTATCCTTTTCTTTTGAGCCACCATTCTTACGTACGCCAAGTCTCGGTGTTCATCGAGCAAGTCCATCTTCACCAGTGACGATTATTGTTTGTCTCTTTGTATGCTCAGGAAAACCTTAAGTCGGCTCCCCCAGTTTAACCGGTATCAGAGCCTCTGCACCGTACATGAGTGAGAAGGGTGTTTCTCCCATGATCGACTTCATCGTTGGCTGATACTTCCACAGTAATCCCGATAGCTCATGGGGCCACTTGCCCTTAGCATCTTCCAACTTCTTCTTAAGATTCTGAATAATTACCTTGTTGGTTGATTCCGCTTGTCCATTAGCACTTGGGTGGTACGGTGAATACGTGATTCTCTTGATTTTTAACCCTTCCAAAAACTTTGTGACTTTTGAACCTATGAACTGCGGCCCGTTGTCACAAGCAATTTCCTTCCGTATTCCAAACCGGTAGATTATGTGGTCCCATATGAAGTCGACCACTCGCGCTCACTGATTTTTGATAAGGACTTGCTTCAACCCATTTAGTAAAATAATTAGTTAAAACTAAAAGAAATCTTACCTTTCCGAGGCCCGATGGTAGAGGACCAACTATGTCCATCCCCTATTTCATGAATGGCCATGGGGACAACACCGAATGCAAAAGTTTTTCTGATTGGTCCACCAACTGCGCATGATGTTGACATTTGTCATATTTTTTAACGAGTGCTTTTGCGTCCTGCTCCATTCGGGGCACTAGAATGATTCCCACAAACTCCTTCGTGGACTTCCCTCATCAAGTAGTCTGCCCCTGAGGCTCCTAGACACCGGGCCAATGGCCCTTGGAACGACCTCTGGTATAACCGCCCATCTAACGAGGCAGTAACGAGCTGCTTTGGTCCGCAGTGCCCCGGATTCCTTTGGATCCACGGGTAATTTACCATGCCGGAGATACTCAATGAACTCATTCCTTTAGTCCTAGACCAAGTTGGTCGAATTTACCTCGCAGTAACCATCCACGTCCAACACCGAATGTTTGGATGACCGTATCGGAATCAGATCCTTTCATATCCGTGGATAACCCCAAATTAGCCAATGCATCTGCTTTCACATTTTCTTCCCTTGGAATGTGGATGATTAACCATTCCCTGAATTGTGCAAGAAATGCCTAGACCTTGTTCAGATACTGTTACATGCTTTTTTTCTTTGTGTCAAAAATCCCATACCCCTGGTTTATTACCAGCTGGAGTCGCATTTACTTTGATGACCTCGGATCCTAGTCCCCAGGCTAGTTCCAGTCCTGTAACCAAAGTCTCACACTCGGCTTTATTGTTAGTTAACGGAACAGTTTTAATGGCCTGCCTCAGAGCTTTTCCCGAGGGCGTGATTAGAACTACCCTAAGACCGGACCCTTTTACATTGGAAGCTCCATCCCTAAACAAGATCCAAACTACTGATGTTGTTTTCAAAACCAGCACTGGTTCCTTAGCAGCCAAGGGCATTAACCCAGGACTGAAATCGGCCACAAAATCAGCCAAAACTTACGACTTGATTGCAGTCCTGGGTTCGTACTCAATGCCAAATTCGTTAATTTCGACCGTCCATTTAGCCAAACGGCCTGACAATTCAGGCTTGTGAAGGACATTCCTTAAGGGAAAGGTTGTCACAACGGCAATCGGGTGGCACTGAAAATAAGGCCTAAGCTTTCAAAAGGTAACAACGAGAGCCAAGTCCAGCTTTTCGAGGTGCGGATAATGAGTTTTGCTCCCGACAATATTTTAATAATGTAGTAAACAGGAAATAGCATACCGTCCTCTTCTCGGACCAAAAAGACACTCATCGCTACTTTCGAGACCGCTAGATATATCAACAACTGCTCGCATTTCCCCGGTTTTGACAGTAACAGAGGGCTAGACAAGTACGTTTTTAGGTCTTTCAATGCCTGTTGGCATTCCGAAGTCTATTCAAGATTGTTCTTCTTTTTTATAAGTGAAAAGAAGTGACGGACCTTTTTCGAAGATCTTGAGATAAATCTGCTCAGAGCCGCCAACCTTTCGGTCAACCACTATAATTCCTTCACGCTTGTCAATTGGTCCGGAATGTCTTTGATAGCCTTGATTTTATTGGGATTTACCTCGATCCCTCTTTGCGAGACCAAGAACCCCAAGAACTTACAGGAACTAACCCCGAACATGCATTTCTCCGGGTTGAGCTTCACGTTTTGCTTTCTCAGAATGTCGAAAGTTACTTGAAGATGTTTCAAATGATCTCCTACATTCAAAGACTTGACTAACATGTAAATATATACTTCCATTGTTTTGCCTATTTGATTGTCAAACATTTTATTAACGAGCCTCTGATATGTGGCTCCGGAATTTTTAAGCCCAAAAGGCATCACATTATAGCAATATGTGCCAAAGTTTGTTATGAAAGAGTTTTTTCCTGATCCTATGGGTTTATCTTGATCTAATTGTACCCGAAGTAAGCATCGAGGAAACTCATCAGCTCGTGTTCGTCCGTAGCATCAATCATTTTATCAATGTTCGGCAGCGGGAATGAGTCTTTAGGGCATGCCTTATTTAAATCCTTATAGTCTACGCACATCCTAAACTTGTTATTCTTTTATGGTACTACAAATACGTTGGCTAACAATTCCGAATATTTTACCTCCCAGATTGAACCAATATTGAGTAATCGAGTTACCTCTTCTTTAACAAACCTATTTCTGACTTCTACTATCGGGCACTTCTTTTGCCTTACCGGTGGGAAATTTAGATCCAAACTCAGCTTGTGAACTGCTACCTCTAATGGGATACATGTCATATCCGAGTGCGACCATGCAAAGCAGTCAACGTTAGCTTTAAGGAAATTATAAATCTAAAACATTAAGAGAGATTACCAAAGCATCATTGTGTGGTAGAAAAAGTCCGTCAGCATCCTCCTCTGTGAAGGTAATATCATCTTCTGCGACTTCCCGGAGTCTCTTGTTATGAGTCATCGATATCTTTGTTTTCTTCGCTGCTGAAAAGGTTACACTATTGACTTCGTTTCCTCCGAAGAACATGTTGATAGTCATCCAAGGTGACCCTTCTGCTACCTTCGAAGGCTTTATATTGTCCCAACTTCGGCCGTGGTTATTTTTTGCTCGGTCACTTAAAAAATCCCTGAGATGACCGTTCTTCCATAATGTCGCCACGTCTTCGCAAAGATGTTGGCAGTCCCAAGCTCTTTGGCCGTGAGTTCCATGGTATTCATACCACAAACTGGGATCCTCTGGCTAGGATCTGAGCAAATTGACTTCGGGAATCGCACTTTTTTGATATTTCTCATTGTCGATACCAACTCTACCAGGCTGATGTTGAAATTGTAATCTGATAACCTGGGATATGCGAAATCCCGAGCCTGTGGCACCTCTTTCTCTTGCAACGACCTGCTGTTCCGGCCACGATCAATTCTTCTGTAAGCTGAGACCCATTTGATGTCTGAAACCCTTTGCTATTACGCCCATCAGTCCTCTCACAGGGTAGAAAACGACCTCTAGAGGATCGCCGATCCGCATCGAAATCGCTTTTAAGCTTGTCCTGGCTTTTGTCTCGACCCCATCCCTTCGTTGACATCGAAGACCCAAACTGATCGTCTTCTATCCTTATTTTTTACTCATAACGGTTATGGACATTTGCCCATGTGGTTGCCTGAAACTCAAGAAAACTCTCCTTCAGTTTTCGGGAGGCATCAGAACATAGTGGATTTAGACCCTTTGTGAATGCCTCTGCTGCCCACTCATCTGGAACTATTGGTAGCAGCATCCTTTCTTTTTGAAATCGGATTAAAAATTCCTGCAACAACTCGGATTCGCCCTGCGCAATTTTGAATATATCTGCCTTTCTGGCCTAAACCTTCCTTGCTCCAGCATGGGCCTTAATGAACTAGACTGCAAGCATTTCAAAAGAATCAATTAAATGCTCGAGTAAAAGAGAGTACCATGTGAGAGCCGCCTTCGTGAGGGTTTCACCGAACTTCTTCAACAGAACCGACTCGATCTCATGTTGAGCCAAATCATTTCCCTTCACTGTCATAGTGTAGGTTGTGATGTGCTCTTGTGGATCCAAAGTCCCATCATACTTCGGTATGTTCGATGTTTTGATATTTTTTGAAATTAACTATGGTGCTGCACTTGGCTTAAACGGCAACTGCGTGTACTTTTTTGAATCCAGACCCTTTAAGCGGCTCCCTGAATCTGATCCATCCCAGCGTGAAACTCCTTCGCATTATGATTCATTCATTCGTTCATTTCTCTCATAAATCTCATGAGCTCGATTTTGAAAGGATCACCCCCCGATATTATTCCCACATCCACTACCGGTTCCTCCGGCTTCGTCGAAGCCGACTTCACCCCTTGGGGTATTGTTATCGGTTCTCTGAGCCTTTTGATTTGTGGGAAGACTAGGAGGAATCGGGCCCCTTCCGCTCGCGTTATTGGAAGCACTTGTCAGTGCTTATTTTAATTCAGTCATCACCCGATCGTGTCGTGATAGGTGATCCATGATTGTTGTCTGTTGTTCGCTCAAGAGTTCGATCGTTTCTACGACATGTTCCTCCTCCGCATCGTCAGGAGTTGGTTCCCGCACATGCCGAGGATACTGACCTTCGCGAACTGGGGTCATCTCGTCCCCTTCGTTGCGGGTCTCGCTGATCGAGTCATCGCGCTGGGACAATTCTTCCCGTTCAACGCATGCTTCAACATTGTGTGTGGTGTTGACATCATTGGCTGCTATATCTGATTTTTACTCAGGAAAGAACCGAAACTTGTTAGTAATAAACGAATGGATCAAAACAATTACGCAAGTATCTATGCCCTCACGGTGGGCGCCAAACTGTTTACCCGTAAACGATACAGTTGAATTTATAACGTGATTTATATACAAGCGAATCGATTTGATTCAAATAGTGATAAAGAAATAAGATTAAAATTAAGATTTAACGACTGAATTTAAAAAAGATAACAAGCTTGGTTCCGAACTCAGCCTTTCTAAGAGCAGAGGCGAAAATAATAACAAAGCGATGATGAAGTTGTTAAATGGATAGCTAAATAGTAAAGTATAAGGGAAAAATAATAAAGTATAGCTTTTGCGTGCATCTTGTTTCCTCTCCCCAAAATGGTTGTTTACCCACTATTACATTTCTGTCTAGGAAACATGATCCTAGGATCAAGCTCCTCTTTAAATAAGAATAAAAGTGTCATTGATGAAGATGTAACGGCAAGCCTTGAACGCAAATTTTCTCTGTAACGACTGACCATTTAGCTCTAGCAAATATTTCCTCATTGAATGTTGTCCGATGGCAAATTTTTGAACTTATGTCGCCGACTATGTTCCCTTCGGAACCCATCTGGTACGGGCCACACATGTGTTAGTCGATACTAATTATTTTCCGACTCGTTCTTTGTCTATCTTCGACTACACATATATCTTACCATTCGATCACCTGTTATCTGTCAATTTTACCTTATACAATGAGCATCTTTAATATTTTCCTGACACATTAATAAACCAAAGAGTGATTATACATTGAAATGTGGCTGGCAATCGAATCTCTTAATATTGCACTAAGGAAACAAATAGTGCCAAAGACTATCATTGAGGAATCAGGTGATTTCAATCATTCTTGTTGCTTACATTGAGACACTGATCAGAAATTACTAAAAATCAACCCGACAAGATAGCTGTTCACTTCGATTCTTGATTTATGAGACATGCAATGAAAATATGCTTAAGCTATCTAAGCAGCAATGCATGGCCTGGGTCCTCCATTGCTGGAAAATATACAAACAACAGGCATCCAGTGGCAGGAGCGGATGTATAACTAACGACGGATGGCCAGATGAACATCTTTTATTGAAAAATTATACGTATAAATTAAATATTATTTTTTATATATACATATTAAATCTCAATATTCTTAATAAAATTTATAACTTTATAAAAATATTAGGTAATTTCTTCTTATATTTTCAAATTTGGTGGACAGAATTAACTGATATTTATGCTGATGGAAAATAGCAAATATTTTGTGCAGTTAGTTGAGGTGCGTACAAATTGACTCGGAGAGAACGATTATGGAAAAATTCTTGGCTTCCATATCCTCTTTTACCTTCATATCCTAGAGAGAATAATGCTCAAAGACCTATGCTGTTTTTTCCCCCTTGAAATGAGTGACACAAATTGAAAAAGGCTATTCATTTATGCCCACTCTACAAAGGACCATCACTTTTTAAGCAAAGCAACTTTTTACTTCCTTTCAGCTGCATGCGTGAAAAGGCATCCCAATTGCTTTCATCAAATTCTCATTTTGATGTGATGTTGACAATCAATATAAAACTTTTAAGAGTAAGGTGGATGATGGAGAGCTTGGAAATTACTCTCTCCGTCTCAAAAGGAATAGTAATCTTGTTGCATTTTACTTATAAAGAACTTTGACGCTGCCAGTGTAATTCAATTTGTTATAACTTATTTTTAAAGTAATTTAGTGGTGTAAAAGTTCTTTTATGTATCGGGCATGAAAGCACTCAAGCTAAAAGCATATGCACCTAAAGAAGGGCTATCGGTCAGTAATCCTGGCAAGATGCTAGACTTGCTACGAGTCCTTTTAAGGTCATCTCCAACCTTGCATCATTTCTTGCACTAAATATTATTTTGGTGTAAAAAATAATGTTTTGGAGCTTCAACCTTGTACTATTTATTGCACCATTACTATTTATTAATAATTTATTATTATTTTTTATCATATAACACTTTTAATTTAACATATTATAAATTTTAATTTTTACATTTAGATTCCTAATATACATATTCATCTACACCATTTCTATTCATTAATATTTTATTATTATTTTTATTATATAACACTTTATTCCTAATATACCTAATTATTTTTTATGTAATATCTTATAATATTAATTTCACATCTTAATTTTGGAGTGTAAGTTTTATAAATTAATTTTCGTATATATTATTTTATATAAAATTGTAAGTTAATTTTATTATAAGTTATAATTGTATTAAAAAATATAACCTTCACAAAAATGAAAAGTACAAATATAAAATATAATATGTTGTTAATACATAACACAATGTTCAATAACATAATAATTTCGAATATATAATACAATGTTCAATAACAACACAATGATCAATAACATAACAATATTTTGCAATCTCGTTTTGCAATTATTGCAGGGCCGTCACGTTTTTGGAGAAAAGAAGTGCTACATGATATATTAACATCATGTATTATACTGCACAACATGATAATCGAGGATGAGCGTGATCTTAATGCACCAATTCAAGATGCTTGGGAAGGTCCAACTCCAACAGTAGAAATGGTAGTAGATGAAAATTATCGATTTGAACAATTTTTAGCTCGACACAAAAAAACTAAGAACAAAGATGCTCATTTTGTACTTCGTAATGCATTAGTAGAGCATTTATGGGAGCAACCTACTAATCATGGAAGTTGAATATTTATGTAGAGATTAAAATAAATTCTACCTTAATGTAATAGTATTTATTTAATTATATTTTATCAATGATTTCACTTTTATTTGAATTATCCATTAATATGTATAACGTATAATATTTTCTTACAATTTATATTATTTAAAATTTTATTGTATAAAATAATTTTATAGTAAATGATTATATAACAAAGGATTATGAATTACATGGGATGGATATGTAAAAAAAAAAAAGAATTTTTTTCTGAAATTACAAAATAAAATTTAAGTAAAAAAAATAATACAATATAAAAGAGAGAGAAGAATATAAAAGGAATGTTCTTTTTTGGTGCAAAAAATGATCCAATGAGTTGGAGTTAATTTGCACCATTTTGGTGCAAAAAATGGTGCAGTGGGTTGGAGATGCCCTAATACCTTGACTTTTAGTCTCAATCAAGTGAGAAACAGGGGCGGATGCATATTTAACGAAGCGGAATCATGCAATACTATTTCGTCGGAAAATTTTATTAAATTTATGTATTAATACTGTGAAATAGTAGATAAGTAGGAAAAAATGACACCACTTAACATAAATTGTCTTTTGGCGCCTTGGTTATGTGCTTGAGTTTTCTCTAAGGTGTTAGGGTTCATACCTCAATTAGAACATTTTTTTTGCAAATATTCGAAAGAGCCTCTGTGGTTAAAAATTGTGATAAAGTAGAATTGAACTCAAGACCTTTTCTAACTCAACACTCAACAAAATCAATAAACTAAGGCTATTTCTTATCTAAAAGTATTATAATTAAACTTATTATTCTCGTACTTCTATAAATATTAACACGGGTTACAAAATTCTTGCATATGCCCGGGTGAGAAACGACGACCTTTGCCGCTTATAGAAGTTAAGCTCTATTATTATTCGATAAATCAAACTACTTTCTTTAATTTATGATTTTCCAAAACACGTGTAAACAGTACTTCAACTATAAAAATTAATACTACTATTATTTTGTAGTTGTCACGACCCAAGTCTATGACATGTATTGTCCACTTTGGGTTTAGGTACGCACGGATTTTTCCATTTTGGGCTACGCCACCTCGAGCCCAAAAACGCACGTACCATGTGAACTTGTGTCATGCCTTATAAAACCTTTCACTTTCTCTCTCATTCGGATGTAAGATTCATCTAAGGTGGCACCCCTTTTTCAGAAGTTTGATAGTCTAGAAGCCTGTCAATCCTATTTGACCTGCCCTCATCATCCCGCCCTCCGTCATAGGCATCACATTCACCCCCTCTTGGGACTCAGCCTCCTCGCCCAGGTTTGCCCCACCACCTTTCGGCTCTGACACCATATTTGTCACGATCCAACCCTATGGCACGTATTGTCCGCTTTGGGCCTAGGCCCGCACGTATTTGTCCTTTTTGGGCTATGCCACCTCGAGCCCCAAAAGGCACGTATCATGTGAACTTGTGTCATATCTTATGAAGCTTTTCACTTCCTCTCCCATTCCAATGTCTAAAGTCACATGTCCACCTCTTATTTAGAAGCTTGCCAGCCTAGAAGCCCGCCAGTCCTACTTGACCAGCCCTCCGTCATGGGCATTACAGAAATATGATTTTAAATATGATTCCATATCAACAAACAAAGGAATAGATGTTCCAATTCAATAACAGAAACTAATGTGTTGCCCCTCGTACAAAACTTAGTTATCTGAATTCTTGCACAATATTAAATGTGTTGAATCTCACACGCAGAAACGCCGCGCCTTTCTTTCATTTGCTGGTTACTAAAATCCATGTAGTAGAGTTTGTTATGCAATGACAAAAATGTGGCTTTTATGCTAGACAAAAATGATAACACTAGAAATGAATGTCATTGCCCCATTGGCTGATAAATGGCCATCTAATGCTAGTGACAAAATCAAGGTGTCTACTTTTAAACATTTGCAAAGAATTTTCAGAATTCTGCATTAGAACAAACTAAGTGTATCAAGAACTTATAGGAATAACAATTTGTCAAACAAGATAAGTATCCATCAATGATTTCCATAGTGCTTAATTGTTCTCTTTGTCTTTTCCTTTTGAAGAAAGCAAAGATGATTCAAGAACTACATATCGGTTGCAAACAGATTTATTCTCAACCAATGGACTTCTCTTACGAGGAAAGCTCTTTCTCTGTTTAAGCTGTGTTTTTTCCCCATCTTTCAAATCAATTAGCTCCATGTATCTACTCAAATCATTAACTTCATTTTCTTGCTCTCTTAACTTTGAAAGGCCACTGATACCTCGTCCCGGGGTTAGATGGAGCGACATGGACAATGAGGATTTATATAGCCGACCACGACTTGCTTGAGATTGAGGCATAGTTATTGTTGTTGTACTGACCGCCTTGCCAACTTTTCTCACCATTCTTTCACTTCTTACCTTAGTCTTTAATATTTCCTTTACTACTAGTCTCTCATCTTCCCTCAAGCTGGAGTTCGCTCCAACTTTCCACAACTTTGAGCAAACGTTACTGTCAATCTCCAAAGATTTATCTGTTTGATGCTCAAAAGGTATATCGAATCTATCTTTTCGCTTATCTGATGCCTTAGAGGAAGCATCTTTTACCTCGTGCAAAGGTGCAGCATATCGAGGCTCAACTGGCGAACTTCTAGCTCGTTTAACTTTACTTGATGCTTCAGCACTATTACTTATACTTGCTGCTATTCCTTGCTTCTGTGATTGATACAAATTTCTGTCTAAAGTTGGCACCAATGACTTATCCTGTAAAAAAAGAAGTAACGATTCGCCTAGTTTATATCATATGCCTCTCTGCTTATAATTACATATGAATACAAAAACCAACCTCATCGAAGAATCCAATTTTTGGTGATGGCATGCGAAGACCGGATGGTTGGGAATTCTTCCTTGGTACTGAAGCAACAGCTCCTATAGAGGCCGAAAGTTCACTGTTTCTGGTTTCTCTTCTTTTCCTAGCATAAGCAGATGTCTTATATGAAGGACAAGAGGTGATTGATAAAATTGGAGGAGCGAGGTTCTGAGATGACAAAGAGCGCGTAGTAGTAGAGGTCGACACCCTTAAATCTTGTCCTACAAAACAATGACGGAGCCAGAATTTTCATTAAAGTGTGTCAAAATATAAAGAAACTCACAAAGAAGCCAAGAGGAGTCAACATACAGTGTAAAACAACCTCATTTGTTAAGAGAAGTTTCTATATGCATGCTCTTACCAGTTCTAGTTGTCTTCTTGCCTCCCAAATCTGCAATGTACATTTCTGGTGTTGATTTGCTTTGCCAAGACGAAGCACTTCTCGTCGCACGTGGAACTTTGGGAAACTTGAGAGCTTGTGAATTGCACTCTCTTCTTTTACAAGTTTGCTAAGAAACACGAGAGCTCGCTTCAGATCCTCCATTGTTCTATGGATTTTATCTTATATCCGTTAACAGTGTAAATGAATTTATCCACAATTCGTATTATTTAACTTACTGTAGAAGGTTATTTGCTTATTTTCAAGGTTACTTATAGTCTGATCCAATGGATTACAGCCAATTATCTTATATATTGTCCGCGTATAAAAGTTAAACCCTCGTATTATGTGCCATTCTCCTGTACTAAGTACATTCCACGACATTCCTACCCATAACTCAATCAGTTAAATAAAGAACAGACAAAAGGCAGCAGATGCTAATGCTGCTTTAGAAAATAGGAAACAGAATATTAAGAGGATAGTTACTTCTAGTCACATCTAATTCTTACATCTTACGAAAATTTAACTGAATTAACTAACAGGTTAGACAAATAAAGATCGGATCTTTTGATATGTAAATTTTAAGGCTCATGGATACGGATTTTAGTACGGCTACGGATGCGGGGATGCAGTTAAAAATAATTCAAAAAAATAAAAATATAAAAATAACTCTAAATTATGAGAAATTTTGTAGAATACTTACGTATAGCTTGTAAAGTGTGGATTTTTTTTTATTCTCAAATTGTAGATATTGAAAATAAACCCCCTACAGAAATAATATTCACACTAATAAAAACGGAATAATAACGTAGCACCGAGCTACGATAATTAACAAAAATAAAAGAGTGACAACGACATCAAAATTTTTACGTGGAAAGCCCTTTTGAACAAGGAAAAGAAATCACGGCCCCGAGAGGAGCAACTGATATCACTATTGCAAAAAATTTTACACTTTGTAGGTCCGAGTAAATACTCCAAAGACCACTACAAAAGAAATAACCCTCTTTTGATATTCCCACCTCACTATAATATTGCCCATTCTCTATTTTTCTCACAGATTATTTTCTTATACCTGTCTGTGAAACCTCACTCTTTCTTTCTCTTTTTTGGTGTGTGGAGATGAGAGTCGAAGCTCTCCTTTTATAGGCGGAGCCTCAACTCTCACGCCTATTATATTTGATATTTATCTCTCACGCCTACTATTTTTCTTTCTTTCTTCCATTTATGGGGATGGACCCTTTTCCTCCTTTTCTTTGTTTCATTTATGGGGATGGACCCTTTTCCTCCTTTTCTTTGTTTCATTTATAGGGATGGACCCCTTTAATCCTTTTTTCTTTGATTTATTTATGGGGATGGATCCCGCAATCTCCCCATCCAGACTCATTCATCTGAAGGAGATAACATCGAACTTCTAGCTTGAGTGCATGCCGACAAGTTCTTTGCACAATTCGAACTTGTCTCTTGGTACCACCTTGTTCAGCATATCTGCAGGACTTTCACTTGTAGAAATCTTCAAGACTTTTAGAGATTCATTCTCTACCATTTCTCGAATCCAATGATATCTCACGTCGATGTGTTTGGTCCTTGCATGGTATATGGAGTTCTTGCTAAGGTCTATTGCACTTTGACTGTCACAATAGACGACATACTCCTTCTGATGCAATCCAAATTCTTGAATGAACCGTTTCAACCATATCATCTCCTTGCCAGATTCAGTAGCGGTAATATACTCTGGTTCAGTTGTAGAGAATGCGACACATTTCTACAACTTCGCCTGCCATGATATAGCTCCCCCTGAAAATGTGAACAGGTATCCTGTAATAGATTTACGATTATCAAGATCACCTTCCATATCAGCACCCGTATAACCCTTCAAGATTGGATCAGATCCTCTAAAACACAAGCAATCTCCTACAGTACTTCTTAGGTACCTGAGTATCCACTTGACTACTTCCCAATGTTCCTTTCTAGGATTTTCAAGGAATCTGCTAATAACACTAATTGCATGAGCAATATCAAGTCTGGTGCATACCATTGCATACATCAGGCTTCCGACTACTGAAGAATAAGGAACTCTAGCCATGTTCCCTTTCTCCTCTACTGTTATAGGACACATCTTCTTACTCAACTTTAGATGACTAGCAAGAGGCGTGCTGACTGGCTTAGCATTATTCATGTTGAAGCGTTTCAGTACACGTTCAATGTACTTCTCCTGAGACAGCCACAACTTTCTGCTTGTTTGCTCTCGAACAATCTTCATACCCAAAATTTGTTATGATGGGCCCAAGCCCTTCATATCAAATGACTTGGACAAATCTCCCTTCAACTTTGTGATCAGCCCCTTGTCTTTTCCTACAATTAATATGTCATCCACAACAACAATATAATAAAGTTATTCTCAGAAAATCTTTTGAAGTATACACATGGATCAGAATATTATGTATATTTGACTTTTCATGAATGAATCAAACTTCATGTCCACAGCCTTGGTGCCTGCTTCAATGCATAAAGACTCTTAATGAATTTGCACACCATGTGTTTCTTTCCAGCTACTTCAAATCCCTTTGGCTACTCCATATAAATCTCCTCTTCCAAATCTCCATGAGAAATGCAGTATTCACGTACAACTGCTCCACTTCAAGATCTAGGCTAGCTGCTAAGCTCAAAATTGTTTGAATAGAAGTCATTTTGACAACAGGTGAGAATATTTCGTCAAAATCAATACCTTTCTTCTGTTTGAAGCCTTTTACCACCAATCGAGCTTTGTATCTGACCAGCTTGCCATTACCATCTTTTTCTTGAGTTTAAAGACCCATCATTTTAGTAGTCTTTTACATTTTGGAAATTCAACCAGCTTGTACGTGCCATTTTTTTGTAGAGATTCCATCTCTTCTTGCATGGCTTTCATCCACTGATTCTTTTCTGGATGGGACATCACCTCCTTAAGACTTTTTGGCTCCCCCTCATCACTGATGAGGACATTCTCTATGGCAAGGTACCTGCATGACTTTACCCTTGGCCTTTTAGATCTCCTCAGAAGTTGAGGTTGTTCTTCTCCTTGAGTGGGGTGCTCCACTTGCTTGTCATAATCATCAAGTTGCTCCCCCTGCTCAATAACCTCACAAGGTTGCTCCCCCTGCTCAGCAACCTCGTCGGTCCTACTTTCTGCACTTATGGGATTGTTAGAAGTAGAAGGAATAGTAACAAGGTTAGGAATTATACCATTCTTGGCCTTCTCTAGCATATCATCAGCAGTTCCAACTTTACTTTCTCGGAAGACTACATCTCTGCTTCTGATGACCTTCTTCTTTACAGGATCCCAACATCTGTATCCGAACTCTTCACCTCCATAGCTGATGAATATGCAGGGAATAGATTTATCATCCAGCTTTGTTCTCTGCTCCTTTGGTACATATACAAAAGCTCTGCAACCGAACACCTTCAGATATGAGTAGAACACATCCTTGTTGGTCCAAACTCTCTCTGGGATGTCAAACGCCAACGGAACTGATGGACTCCTATTGATCAGGTAACAGGCTGTCTGAACTGCTTCACCCCCAATGACTTAGGCAGTTTAGCCATTCTGAGCATGCTTTTCACCTTCTCCACAATGGTGCAGTTCATCCTTTCGGCTACGCCATTGTGTTGTGCGGTTCCAGGAACTGTCTTTTCATATCTAATCTCATGGCTCGAACAGTACTCTTCAAATTCCCTTGAAGTGTACTCACCTCCATTGTCATTTTGGAGACACTTTAACTTTTGGCCTGTCTCCCTTTCCACCATAGCATGGAACTTCTGGAAAACTTGAAATATCTGATCTTTGGTTTTCAAAATATAAACCCATAATTTTCGTGAAGCATCATCAATAAAAGTAACAAAATATTTGTTACTGCCCATTGATTCAATTTCCATTAGACCACAAACATCAGAATATAGAAAATCAAGTATATTCAATTTTCTTTTAGACGATGTCTTAAATAAGACTCTATGCTGCTTATCAAAACAGTAGTCACAAGGTTTTATCATTTTACCTTTAGCATAAGAAATGAGTGATTTCCTGGCAAGAATCTACAATATTTTCTCGCTCATATGACCTAACCTTTTGTGCCACAAATCTGCAAAAATCTCATCTTGTGCCGCGTTCAATTCACCTTGGCATATTTCTGCATCTGTCCTGTACAATGTGCCACGAGCAACTCCCTTTGCAATCACCAATGATCCATTGGTGAGTCTCTACTTTTCATTTGCAAAATAGTTCTCGTATCTATCTCGGTCTAAAGCAATTCTCGAGATTAAGTTCATCCGCAAATCAGGTACATATCGCACGTCCTTTAGAACCAATGTGCATCCGACTTTTGTCTTGATACAAATGTCCCCAATCCCCGCAATCTTTGAGTAACTTGTGTTGCTCATTTTCACAGTGCTGAAATCACCTGCTACATATCTGCAAAAGAGGATCTCTTACCGGTGTGGCATGGTAAGATGTTGCTGTATCAACCACCCATTCCGACTCTAGACCTGATAAGTGCATGCATTCCTCTTTCTCGTTTATAAGAGGACAACATTATCATTGTTTTGCACCATGGTGGTTGTGTTGTCTTCATTCTTTTAGCCACTAGTTTCACCTTTGCCCTTCCTTGGATTTGGGCAATCTCTTTTGAAGTGACCTGGTTGATCACAATTGTAGCAATTTCTAGCTCTTGATTTGGATCGGTTCTTAGACTTCCCACGAGCTCCGGAACTACTATAGTTGCTCGAACTCTTTTGATAACTCTTGCCTCTACCTTCTGTGATGAGAGCATGTCCTTGATTCGCAGGCTTCTTTCTCATCTTCTCATTGAGTAGAAAAGTCGATGTGACATCATTCAACTCAATGGTAGTCTTACCATGTAGGATTGTTGTTGCCAAATTATCGTACGAAGATGGCAACAAGTTCAATAGCAAAATAGCTTTATTTTCTTCCTCGATTTTCACTCCAAGGTTGGCGAGCTGTGTGATTAGTCCGTTAAACACAGACACAAAATTCGTACCTTCACCTATGTGTAGGGCATATAATTGCTTCTTCAGGTACAATTTATTTGTCAGCTTTTTGGACATGTATAGGCTTTCCAACCTTGTCCAAATTCCACGTGTGGTGTCTTCATCAATAATGTTATTTACCACATCATCTTAGCAGCCTTTTCATCCAAGTCAGCCCTATCCACAACTTTCATGGTATCAGGCTTTTTGGCATCAGCATCTAGTACCTTGTGTAATCCTTGTTAGATGAGCAGATCCCTCATCCTTCTTTGCCATGTTGAGAAACCGTTATCTCCTTTGAATTTGCTACCTTGTACTTTACTCCGGACATTTTTATTTTTCATCGAGTATAGTACTACCTACAGCGAATAGTATTTCTATGAACGAGTAGAACTTGTGCTCTGATACCAATTGTTGGGAATAAACCCCTACAAAAATAATATTCACGGTAATAAAAGCAGAATAATAACGTCGCACCGAAGCACGGTAATTAACAAAAATAAAAGAGTGATAACGACACCAAGATTTTTACGTAAAAAACCCTCTTGAATAAGGAAAAAAAAAACCACAGCCCGGTGAGGAGCAACTGATATCACTATAGCAAGAAATTTTACATTTTGTAGGTCCGAGTAAAATACTCCAAAGACCACAACAACACTCAAAAGAAATAATCCTCTTTTGATATTCTCACCTCACTACAATATCGCGCACTCTCTATTTTTCTCACAGAGTATTTTCTTATACCCTGTTTGTGAAACCTCACTCTTTCTTTCTCTTTTTTGATGTATAGAAATGAGAGCCGAAGCTCTCCTTTTATAGGCGGAGCCTTACTCTTTCACGCCTTCTATATTTGACATATTCCTCTCACGGCTACTATTTTTCCTTCTTTTTCTTCTTCCATTTATGGGGATGAACCCATTTCCTCCTTTTTTTTCTTTGTTTCATTTACGGGGATAGACCTCTTTACTCCTTTTTTCTTTATTTCATTTATGGGGATGGACCCCGCAGTAGATAAGTAAATGATTGATTTCCTAGATAAGGTATGTTATTTTCTTCAAATTTTCCCTAGTCTTAGTTCTGCTTTCAGGAATTAAATTGTATCTCGTCTTGAATTTTTTCGTCCGTCGTGGTCAAAGTATCCAAAATTGTTTGACCAGATACGGTATGGACCTCATACCCACACCCATACTAATATCGTGTCGACACGGTTGCGACACCTAATCTGCCATGTCGGAGCAACTTAACGGAGTAGTATACAAAAGCGTACCGCGTAAAATGGGAATCGGTCCATTTAACTCTTTGAAGTCATGTATTTAGTAAATGAATATAACAACACTAACCTTTATATTACTTCTCTCTGCTGTTGCATTACTGATGTTTTTCCTTTTGGAAACTGGCCTGCGATCGATCTGTCAATTAAAATTGGAGTGTTAATCCGTTAATGAACCACATAATTTAATGTAAACAGTGCTCTTATGTGACTAAACCTTGTCTCTGGAGCTAGTTTCAATAGACTGTAGGTCTGGCGTTTGGGCGCGCACATCTTCTAAGATGACAGGCAATAGATTTTGCTCCTCTAATGTGTCAAACTCTTTATTCACCATTGATAGTTCATGTGGATCCAGAAGACCTGTCAATGCATACAACAACAACCGTCTCTCAATCCCAGAAAATTGGAGACGGTTATATGAATCCTCAATGTCCATGTCGCTCCATTTAAATTCATCCCAATCCAATTAATATGAAACAAAAGTTAAGCACTAGAAGGTCTCTATATTTTCTACTGGCGTATATATCTCTAATACGACTAATTAAAGACTCAGAGAACTCATTTGACCTAAAGTAAATGAACCAAAATGACTAAAACTTAATTCCAACTAATTGGTATTAAAAGCACCTAACTGCATCGGCATGTGCATAGAGCAACAATAGGTGAAATATTATGCTAAAGATTTAAAAATAGAACCTGTACTAGTGAAGAAAGCATGATCCCAAGCTAAACTTTTTCGCAAGAAACTCGGCCTTCCTGGCTCAATAGATGCAGTAGGCAAATACTTTAGCTCATTCTGTTGGTTCACTTTTGTTGTTTTATCTCTTTGCAAGGAGGTTCTTGATAAATTTGAACCCCCATTTTCATTTATATTGTCCAAAGTTACTGCAGAAATGACATCAAGTGAAATTGTTTCAAACAACTCAGTACACTAATATTCTTGGTTCGTCTTTACTATGTAATATATGTTGCGGAATATCAGTGGTTAACTAGCATACAATCTGTCATGGGCGGCTTTCCAGCCTCGCCCCATGACCCCTTGGACGCGCCCCGTGGCGTCCTAAGCCTCTCAAAGCCTAGCGCCACGGACGGCCCCGTGGTCTTGGCCGCGCCAAGTGACAAGTGCGCAAGTGCCTCTGTCGCCCCACCAACACTCCTTGCCGGCGCCCAGCGGCTTGCGAGTGTCAATCATGCTGTGCGCGCAGACAATGCCGCACAGCCCAACGATGCCGCGCGCACAGCCAAGGCCGCGCACATCAATCATGATCCAAGCACAAGTGCCAGCGCCCCGCCGCAGGCCATCGTCAATAGTGCTGCGCGCGCAGACAGCAACGCGCGCGCAGACCCTGACCGTCAAGACAAAGCTGCTGCCATTGGACTTAGTATTTCTACATCTTAGAAGGCTAAGTTCCTTTCATTGTAAATATAGAATAGTTTTACTGTTTTATATTCATTGTGCTCCTTGAGCTCGCATTAGGTCTACTCATGTAATTTGGGTTTTTATTTTTTAAGCATTATTAGGGGGGTATAAGCATTCAAACATTCAAGCAAGCAAGCAATTCTCTGTACTGGTGTCTCACCCCCTCGACACCGCGTAGTTTTTGTAATAGACTTTCATTTATTCAAGCAAGCTATTTTTTCTCACTTTTCTGCTCAAGCTCTCAAATTCTCTCGTTACTCATAAATTGGTTTTCCCGCACGGCACTGACAATCTAGTCTAGCGTGCGGAGGGAACCTCGGTTGGCGGACGGCAATCGCACTGACAGCGATTGCTTAGCCTTACGCTACCCTTCCAAAGAACCTCCGGAAGGCGTCGCGTAACAGTTAGTATGAAGTTTTAGCAAATGAACTAAATAACTTCAGCATGCATTAGCATGAAGTTTTAACTTCAACATGAAACAACTTCATGCTATATTAGCATGAAGTTTTAGTTTCAACGTGAAACAACTTCATGCTACATTAGCATGAAGTTTTAGGTTGTATTTGATTAAAACTTCAGACTTCAACGTGAAGTAACTTTTTTCTATATCCTTCATGCATTAAATTTGAAGTTTTGAAAAGTTTTTGAAAATCTATAAATGAAAACTTCATGTTATATTCACCAAACAACTTCATGCAAGTGTGATTCTGAAGATGAATCTGATTCAAGTTTCTAGTTTTTTGATAAAGCAGCTGAGAGGAGAGAAGGAAATCTTTCTTCACGAATGAGGTTGCAGATCACACGATTAATGTGTGATGCAAGTTTTATATCTTTTGTAAGGGATATAATTGTCATCTTATTACAAATTTTTGTTAGCTGGCTACCAAATCAATAATTTTTAAAAATAGAATACTGGTTAAAAGGTGGCACAAATATAGGGTACGATTGCAAATCTCACACAATACAATGATCAAGAAATGCTTTGGACCCAAGGTACTCCCATTTGGGGGGGGGGGGGGG